>OMOT01039368.1:1366-27019 GCA_900312575.1 Acanthochaenus luetkenii
ATAGAGAGAGAAAGAGAGAGAAACACAGTGGGAGAGAGAGAGAGGGAGATAGATAGATAGATAGAGAGATAGATAGATAGATAGATAGATAGATAGATAGATAGAGAGAGAGAGAGAGAGAGAGAGAGAGAGAGAGAGAGAGAGAGAGTCACAAAGTCCTCCTCACGAGAAAAAATAAACAGACAGATTTTCCAAAGGCCAGGAATCTGGATAAATGATAAATGACGGGGGAGACTGATGGTCACAGTGCATGTGTGTGTGTGTGTGTGTGTGTGTGTGCATTCATCTATGTGTGTATTCACCTCAGTGTGAATGAATGGGTGCTTGCATGCAGATTTGTCAGCCTTTAAGTGTGTGTGTGTGTGTGTGTGTGTGTGTGTGTGTGTGTGTGTGTGCGTGAGCGTGTCCAGGTCAAGGGCCTGTGACTCCCCCTAGGTCAGACCCCGTGTGCTCCCCTCCCCAGCGGTCATGTTGACATTAGCTGTGTGTCCTACATCTGGTGGACTGTTTGTAGTTGTGGGTCGAGAGGTGAGAGGAGACGGTGCTGCTACAAGGCCTTTTCTCTCCTAGCTTCTCGTGCTCCCGTCTCCCGCCTCCATTTTGGTTCATGAAGCGAACGTTCCTACCTTTTTCTCGCCGTTTCTTATTTCTTTACCCGGCACTTCTCCATCACTCTCGTGGACACGGGAATATGTGTCACATCTAGCGTATGGACGCGGTGACTTTGACCCTTGCACTCCTCACTATTGGTTGCTTGTGATGTTGGAAATGTAGGGATTTAGGCTGCTTCTACTTGTGCCACTCATGGCCACTCCCTCTGTGCAACTAAATGGACAAAATCTGACTAGAAATGACCAGTTTCAGCTTCCATTTATGATTCCATGACATCCTCTGGTGGACGGAAAGAGAATGACTGGGGGAGCTGGAGAAGATTGTGGGCTCGTCCCTGTAGTTCACTATTGTTATTAAATCATAATAGTGTGATAATGTGACCTCACATCTAGTGTGATAAGGGCGATGGCGAGCTGTGCAGTTAGACAGGTAAGAGGGTTCTGCATCATATTGGAAGGGAAACGGAATTCACATTATTCCCATAGAGTTCAGTCTTTATTTATGAACCTGAACGAGTCTCTGCCAAAGCCGGGAAACAAAAGAACCAAGGTGTTATTGAAAGGGAAACCCTGTAGCTGCTCCACCGACAGCGAACAGAGGTTTGAATGGAGTGATGTTTAAAGGGATATGGACACACTTTCTGGTTTATACCTTTTAGCGCTGCAGGGAAATAAAACCGACGGGGATAATAAAGCCCAAATAACCGTTTCCGAGAGTCCACAGCCAGTCTCCAGTTCTTTGAGGACGTCGTTCATGTTCACAAATAGCCTACGTTTTCCCAGTAATGTGTTCATCACTCTTTACTCTGAATGACACATCTGGACCACGGCCTGCGGAACCCTGACAGAGAGGAGCATCACTGCAGAGAGGAACTTCATTCCTAAAAATACATAAATAAAGGAACTTGGGGTCCAGTAATAGACCGGGCAGGGGAAGTGAAACGAGTTCCTTTCTTGAAGAAAGTTATACATCTGGAAAATGACATCAAACACCGAGTGTCCTCGTGACCTCACTGCTGCACAAAGGTCATCCTCAGTTTGTCGGGCGAAAACCTTGCATCTCCCAAATGTGAACTTTTCAGCAATTAAGAGAAACAGCCTTGTTTTGAGCTCAACCACCATGTACGTTGACCAACTGTGTTTTTAAAGGGGATCAACAGCACATCATTTAATCCTTCAGTTGAAGTTAAAACATAATCGCTGTTAAGGTTTTCACATAACAGCGATGTGTAACCCTGAACCACCTAGATTTTTATTTTCCAGAAGTCAGGATTTCACATAAAACCCCTGATATTTACTGAGGTAACGACACTGTACGTCCAACCACGTGTCCGAGGTTGACCCGCTGGGCTGGCATCCCTTCAGTCTAGACTGGAGGCCTGCAGCACAGCACAGGCCATGTGTCAGGCATCCATCCTCGGGGGAATTCCAGTCGAGTAACACTCCCTCTGACTTTTGGGGAAGGATTTGGGTGCACAAAGACCACAAGAACAGCAGTCTGGGTACAAGTGGCTGTGCGGCGAGTAGCACAGCTACAGGCGGTGACAGGATCATTCTAGGCTGGCCGTTTCCATTACTCAAATTAAACTTCCATTTTAGTTTGTTAGGTGTCCAGGTGCCATTTGGTAGACAGTTTAGGCTCATTCCATTCACGTTTAACCCGTTTGTGTACAGTGAGGCCAGAAAATGTCCTTTGGCTGTCCAGTGTATCGACAGTGGAACCAGACCCATTAAGCGTATTAGTGATTATTTCTCCACTCACAGTATAGGAATGCAAAAACGGAATGTATTTTTGTTTTGTTTTTTGAAAGCAGATATTTAATCACATTTTCCGCCGCTTCAGATGGTCACGTGTGGAGCGTGAAAGTGACATCTCAAAATGTATTTCGGCAATTCAAAAGATGAGTCCCGCAGCCTTAGTTTCAGTAGCACCACTGCAAAGAGACGACATCTTTTATTGTGGAGGCAATTTCACCCTACAAATTTTACAGCTAACCTCAGCTAGACATCAACAGGTAGACTTCTCAGATGACCGTGGCATAATTTATGTGAACCGAATAACAGTGGCAATACAAAGACCCCCCCAAAAACTTTTATGCACAAAATCTAACTAACATTTGATAGTTACAGGAATTGTAGGCAGAAACCCAGTAATAGATTAAATCTTTGATTTACCACAGAAAAGTCAGTTTTTTAACACAAACACGGTCCTGGATATTTATTACCAATATTCAACACTCACACAAGTACAGTAAATTAGAAATATTTACGATTTAGAAAACAAAAAGGCTAACAGGCATGGATAAACAGGGCTTTACTTGTGGCATCTTAAAAACGTTTGCTGCGTCACTGCGTCTTGAAACGCAAAATGTCAAAAATGAGACTAAAAACAATCTTTTGTGAGCAAATTACAAGCAGAAGACAAAGTTCACTGGCCCGCTGCACATGTGACAGGCTCATTTATTCAGAGGGGGAAACCTTCCAAAATGTTCCAGACAGAAATTGGGGTAAAGCAAAGGCTGGTGTGATTAGGTCCGTCATCTCCAATTGACATGACCGACATGCTTTCTCCACCACAGGGCCAACTTGTTCTACACAACATACTGACAGTCGTGTTGCACAAACAAGGCAGCTATTGACTGAATGATAAATACCAGGGACGAGATCACTACAACACAAAAATAACAGAGGGGCAAACAGGAAAACAAGAATCTCCATTCAACATGGATTGGAATTGTGTACAAAAAAACTAAACAATAAGGAATTCCTGATCAAATATGAATGAAAGAAAAAAAAAAACGGAAGAAAATCACATCCCTGGTACGGCCTCCTGAAAGAGTCCTAGCGTATGTCATCAAACGGACAGACAGACATCAGTAGCGTCGACCAAAGGCCCCACCCTGCAGACCGCTGCCCTGCATCAGCTGGTTCTGTCTGTTCAGAGCTCCAGAAAGAGACTGAGATGTTCCTGTGTTCATGTAGCTTCCACGGCTGGGGACAGGAGAACACAAACACACACACACAGCCAGGATGATCTATACAGTTGTAACGATTACAGCTTAAGCTGCGTGTATGAGTTTCAAAGTGCAGCTACAGTTCAAGATTTTGCTTTACATTCGTGTATTATATTCTATGGATTAAAACAAGTGCATTACAAAAGTATTTCACTTTCCACAGAGAAATGTCATGGGGTGCGATCACACCTGCAGTTTGTTTTCTGTGGTTCAAAATAAAATAGAATAAATGTTTACTTTTCTCATTCTGTCCCTATAACTTTATCTAAGCATAACAGACTTCGCTGTGCTCTTTGGCGTAATTTACCATGTCTGGTCTTCATACCAGTTAAACACATGAAGAAACAGATGATTGACCAACAGTCAAGACTGTGGTTTGCCCTCAGCTCATTTTGTTACGTTAGGCTTTTCAAGCATGAGTAAACATTCACCTCTTACCCATAAAGCCACATGTTTTTGGGCCGTTTGCTGTAGTTGGTTCAGATTACATTCTCATTCCTAACAAACCGCACTGCAGTGCGCTGAGAAGATGACCGAAAACACATTTTCAGGTGGTCTCAGTGCGGTTATTTGGCAACACCCGACTTCGAACGACATTGCGCTCACCAAGCCAAACTAACCAAACTAGATTGACTGTTCCACTGAACACTTGGTGTGAACATCACTTGGTGTTGCATTAGGTGTATTCCACGTCTGTGAAACCAGCCTGATATTATCCATTGCTCACCTTGCCATTCCTCCACGTGCTATGTGGCTCTGTCCTGGGATAGCACCATCTCTACCTGGAATAGAAGAGCAAGACATCAGATGGAGACCAAGATGACCGTATTCATAGACCGACATTCCCTCTGAGCACTAAGCAGGAGTACGAACTACAGTTTAGTCATGTTACACAGGCAATGCAGACATGAAATGTTGCAAACATTTACAAAGGCATATTTTCCTTACAGCCCACTTATCTACAGGATTCAATTTTAACTAATTTAAATGTACCTTTCCATCCCTGCAGAGGGCAGCATTGCACATGTACTGTGACTCAAAATGTATATCATGGTTTCAACACTGTAGGAGCACTACAGTCATTTAACACAGAATGAAGCAGAACTATTCCTACTTTGCCAGGCTCTGTCTCCATCAATCTTCCGTCCAGAGTCCCAGTCTCGACCTCCTTCTCTAAAAGACGACAGACCAACATTATTACTCCTCAGGAAAAATTTCAGCATTGGCCTTTGCCTAAATGTATTTGGATGTAGCTGTAACTGAGGCCAGTTTAATTACCCAGATGCTGACCTGGGGTTCAGGCGCTTGTCATAGCCTACGCCCCATGAGTCTCGGCCATCTCTGCCATGTCTCTCTGACCTGTCTGAGAAGTGCTGTAGGGAGACACACAAGCAGGGTTGAAGAGAAATTATGACTAAACACTCTGTGGCACTTGGAAATCCAGCACAAGGATTTTCTCCATTTATTCTCTACTGGGAAATCAGTGGCGATACCCAGCCCTAGAGGTGTGTGGTTATTTTATATTATTGTAATATATTACCCAACAAAATACAGCCTCCATCATCATTTTACAGTAACCATCTGCTGATGATGCAGCTAAATTGGGAAAGGAATGTCCACTAGGGATGGCGGATCGAAACTGGTATCGATACTTAGATACTCACATGCTGCTCATTTGGTATTGATGCCCTTTGAAGAGTATCAATTTCAGTTATTTTTAATCCAAAATGCGTCACTCAAGCGTCATAGTTTCACTACGAGGTGGGAAATTCCCCAGTTCTAGGAAGGCAATCTTTAGAAACTTAACAACGCGCTGTTAAGTTTCTATAATCATCACAAGTGCTGCCATTTCGTGTTATTAATACTATTTAAATGACAGGTATGTTTACAACACTTCAAATTCTTTTTCCATACTTTTCGAGACCAACACAATATCGGAACCCTATCAGTGAATAAAAGCACGACAGACACTTCCAGATAAACGTTTTCAACCGAAGCCTGCCACACCAGAAATGTATGCACTACTAAACAGTGCATGACACATCTAGACTTTAATGAGTGGAGATGTTCACGACTGAGCAACTGTGCTGCTATACAGTGGTAAAATCACAAGCACTTATGCGGCATCGTATCTCAACAAATTTCTGATATTATACAAGTATAATCTAGTAGGACAAAGGTCAACGCAACTTACCGGATTGTCTCTGTCTCCACCTATGCCACGAGAGCTGTCTCGCCTGTCCACCATCGTGTCGTCTTGGTAGCGGCCACGGTCCCTGTGGTCGAAGTCTTGGTAGCGATCCTGGCGATTGAACTCTGAGCGGCCGTACCGGTCATCCATGGCCATACGCTTATCAGGCCAGTCATCTTTCCTGAATAAATCATTTCAACATCTGAGCAGTGCGTATCCAAGTGGTAGAATCATACAGAATATCATTACAGCTTATCTTCACCCTTATTATTGGTTACTTGTAATACTGCTAGTAGGGCTGTGTATCACCACTGATTTACCAAATCGATTTGATTTCGAGTCGCAGGGTCCCAATTCAATTCCATTCAATGTCTATTTGATATGGATGTTTCAGTTACAATACCAATTTTGCTTGGATAGGGAAGAGATTCACAGAGAACTAATGCTGTAAATTGTACAAGGAACCCTCTAACCTGGTACATTATTAAAAATAGGAATGTTTGCATAAAGAATTGACCCCAAAGAAGTTACATTAATGTACTTTTTATTTAACATGACCAACACACTACAGCAGTATAGAGAAACTACCAAAAGAGACAAACAACCATATATTGATTAATAAGTAAAAGTAAACAAATGATCAGACATTGAAAAAGGCTATGACTTGCCTTTGAAATCTATTAAGTTTTTTTTAGAACATGTTGAAAAACAATCTGGACATTGTGAAGTCCATGAAACTAAAGCCCCTTCATGGCTGCTTTCTTACTTCTTGGGAGATTGTATGGCTCCTTCAAGACACCTGAGAACTCGGGAGTTTTCCACCGTAGTGGGAACTATGACACTTGAGTGACAACCACATTTTGGATTAAAAATAACTTGAAATCGATACTTTTCAAAGGGCATAGTATGAGTAGTATGCGAGTATCGAAGTATCAATACCAGTTTCGATTAGCCCATCCCTAGTGGATAGTCCTTTTTTAAGTTAGCGCATCATCAGCAGATGGTTACTGTAAAATGATGATATTGGCTGACTCTAGTGTTGCAGTAGGGGTGTTAACGATTAGTCGTTGATCGATTAACAACCGTTAATAATTTGGTCGATGAGTCCAGGAAGCAAGGCCTCAGCCTGTGAGACGCGATGCTAAGGCTGCTACTACTGGGCGACCACTAACTTACTTCACGCGCACCAACGACATGATGCTAATGCTGCTACTGGGCGACCACTAACTTACTTTACCCGCACCAACGACATGGAAACAGAACGAAATGTTTAGCAGTATCATTATCGATTGATCGTTCATTCACTTTGGCGACTATCGATCAAGGAAATTCCCTAGAATTTGCAACCCTAATTAAAGCTTCACTACATTACAGCATCAGCTAAATGCCAACAATGTAAATTATGAGGATGTGGTTGGTTTTTCAAGTTGAATACTTCATGGAGAGAAGAATTCAAGGTACTACATCAGGGCAATTATCCGCTGACCTAATACAAAGCAAGGTTCATTACTGATCAGCTAACTTAAATTAGGTCCCCAGTTCAGGCATTTTTAACTCCAGCAGTATGGCTGAACGATATATGTAATTATGTTGATGTAGATATGAAAATACACAATATTTATTTGGCAAAGGCTGCAATATGGGCATTTTGTGTACAAAACCGTATTCAGTTTCACAATGCACACGGGCGTATAACCTCCTCTTATCCACTCTGAACAGGCAACCTGCTAAAATGAACACCAGCCTACGTTTATTTACCTGCCATCCATGTCGTACGGCCTCTTAATGGGGCGGCGCTCCTGTTCGAAGCGCAGCTGCTCCTGCTGCCGCCGCAGCTCGTCCCGCTCACGGAGGATCCTTTCCTGCTCGCGCCGCCGCTCGTACTCCACACGCAGCCGTTCCCGCTCCAGGAACTGCCGCTCCATACGGTCTGCATCAAGGCGCTGCTTCTCGGCCTGGGAATGTCAAATTATGTATATGTTCGTTATGACTATCAACACATACCATACCAAGATTTTTCTTCTTCTAAAGTAAAATGCAAGGATATGGCCAGGAACACAGGAAGACATTCTAGCCTCAAAAACAGAACAATGTTAAATCTAATAACCCATAATGTGCTTGACTAAAGCAAAGGACCGAACCTCCAGCCAGCCCCTCTTCCGGACCAAACGCTTCTCCTCCTCCCTCTCCCGGAACTGACGGATGTGCTCGCGCTCAGAGCGTCCGTCGCGCTCACGATCACGGTTGCTGAGACATGACAGCGAGGAACAAGATCTATTCAGTCACTGAAAAACTATTTCTTCATCATGTTGTATTTATATAGCCCTTTATACAAGCATATTTCAAAGGGCATTACATACCATCAAAAATACATACTACTTCATACACAATACATCATATACAGGGTTCCCACTCTTGAATGTAAAATTCCATTTCCATGACCTAATAAAACCTAACAGGCTAAGATTTTGATTATAAACACAGAACCAAGCTCAGTCACATGATACAGTAGTATATTATTGAGTTTTACTCAAATTATAGACTGTATTCTAATGTAATGCAGTGGCAATATAAACGTATGCATTCAATGACAATCAAGGTGGTCTGAATAGGCTATGGCCAAGTGCAGCACCTTAAATGCTCTGAAGGATTTTCACAGAATTTACACTTCCCAGACATGTTTGCCCTCAACAGATGGTTGCAAACTCAATGGACTTACAGTCTGTTGAGTGGAGAGAGTTAATTAATAATTGATTTAATTTATACTTTATTGTCACACCCATGCACAGAGCACCGCACACCTTGTGGAATTCTCTCTGCATTTAACCCATCACGGATCCCCCCCGGATACACACAAGTGATTGCACGCACACACACACGCTAGGGGGGCCGGAGCAGAGGGCTGCCAGTACAGCTCCCAGGGAGCAATTTTGGGGTTAGGTGTCTTGCTCAAGGACACTACGACAGATTTATCCCCGGGAGGATCTGGACTCAAACCGCCAACCTTGCGGTTGCGGGGCGGGAACTCTACCTCCTGAGCTTCCCGTTAAGATTGGGGAATGAAATTGGTGCTAAAATATCATGTAACCATAACCACCAACAACACACACCAATCATCTGAAAAATAAGAATACCTTCTAGCTACATTACAAATATTTTGGTGAATAGCTAGTGAATTTTACCAATCAGTCCTGATATTCCATGACTTGGCCGAAGAGTTTAATAAATTCCCTGACTTTTCCTGTCTGGAATAGACTTAAAAATTCCATGACATTCCATGACCCGTGAGAACCCTGCATATATCATACTGCACACAAAACACACTATGGGCAATTTAGTCTTCAGTTCACCTGACCTTGATGTCTTTGGACATATTTATAAGGCACTTTTCTTAAAGTCACAAAGTGCTGGGTTATACGTTTTTAAAAAGTAGTAATTTAACCTCAATATGTGCTGTTAAGACTTATGTGTACATGGGTTAATTGCAGCGTCCACAATATTGACTGCTGATTAAAGATGACTTACTCGGTCCTTTGACCAACAGCTATTTAAGCAGATGTCTTATCCTACAGAAATAAGTGGTGCGTTAGGATTGTCAAAAGACCTTTCCCCTTGAACTTCCAGAGTTAATCAAAATAAAGAAAAGTAACATTTAAACTTTGAGATTGTTTCTTCTAGCCCCCTCCTCCATACTTCTTACCCAGTGTACCTGCGTCTCTCCACCTCCCTGACCTCTCTCTCCCGCTGCCTCTGCCTCTCTCTCTCCCTCTGCTCCTTGATCTGGTCAAATGACAGGATGTCTTTCTTCTCCTTACTGGGTGACTTGCGGTCCCGGCTCTTGGAGCTCTATATAAAGGAGAGGAAGAAAAGAAAGGTTAAGAAGAGAGGGGTAAGGAAGAGATCATTCCATTATGGGCTGCAGAGGATTTCGATATCAGCACACCCATGAGGTAGACCTGAAGCAGACCGTGAAATATTGTAGGTGTTCTGAATCTGATCACAATAGGAGCCTTGTAGTGACGCATCATTCCAACCCAGGAGAAAGGAGCTTTGCCCCTGTTGCATCTCATCCAAATTTAAAAGTCTAACTAAACCCTATGGTATGCTCCGCACTGCTTGCATGTGCTTGTAACGATGTTGAGACAGTAACTTGACACTTTAGTTGTCAGAGGTGTGTCAAATTGCCCAACAGTTGGATACAAGGTGAACATGAACACAATGCCACTTGTGGACTGGCACATTGACACTTCTCACCAGTTTGATTAAACTCAAAACACTGACAATTGGCAAGGACCATTAAGAAACAACCCATGACATGCCGTGGTACATTGAAATCAGTTAAGTTAAACGCAGAAAGCCTTCTTGTTGTTGCTACATATTGTGTTCTAGTTCCAGTTGGGCGTTACCATTAGCCTAGTTTACATTTGCGACTCCAGTCCTTTTGGGTAGGTTTCACTTACTTAGTGTAGTTTACTGCCTTTTATATTAATCTACACAATACATCTTATAGTCACTTGTAAAACAATGCTAAACACCACAATATTATTAAAAAGGAAAGTAAACCAGTTATTTGAGGACACATTAAAGAACTTAATTATGATTACGACGTGCATTTTGAATGTAGGTGCCAGAATGCTTGAGAAGACAGCAAAATATAGTTTGTTAACCTAAATATATTCCCTGAGGGAGCATGCCCCAGACCCACCGCCTTTTTCTCTGTGGCTGGCTCCTCAACGTGTTTGTGGAAAACACTGATCAACATGCAGAGGATCATGAAGCTGAAGATGTGCGACAGGATTTAGCATTTCTAGGGGTGTATGTTTAACTTACTCGTTCCTTGCTTTTCACGCTGATGACGGGCTCTCCCTTGGACGTGTCCATCACTACAGTCCTTTCATTTTGGCCTGTAAAATCAGCAACAGTTCATTTTTAGTCAAGAACGCGAGTCATGGTTTTAGTGGGGCGACCCCTATCCAGCGTTAACCTGACAGATACAAGTTAGGAGAAATCTTTGTCTCACCTTTGCCATCTTTTCCTTCACCCTCAGACTTCTCATCCTTGCCATCGGACCTGCAGAGTTGTAAAAGGTATGACGTTTGACCACTATGTTCAAGCATTACACCCATGGCTCTGTTTAACGGCTAGCTTATTTTGCTCCTGTTCAGCGAATGGCTAATCCACTCTTGATCCTATATCCTCAAAGGATAGAGCATAGCAGTAACACTGCTGTGGTTAGGGGTTTGATTGCCACTGGGGCAAGTCATGCTGAATATGTATTGTAAGGCACACTGGATTAAAGTGCCTGCCAAATGGCATGGGGTGTGTCATTTATAGAGAAAGACTGAGCATGTGAGTGTGTATTTATTTCCAAACATGTTTCTAAGCCTGCAGGTGGTCTTACTTGGAGTCTGTGGAGTGTCTCCTCTCGCTGCTAGTGTCATTCTTGTCTGCTGGCTTCTTCCCTGCAGGTTCATTTTTGGCCTAAAACATTCAAGTGGATTAAAATGATTAATTCACAAGAACCAAATGAATAGTACTAAGTTCATTGTGATCATTTTATACAATTAAAATGAAAACAATGTGATATTTTTTGCAGGCATTAAATTACAATTGATAATTGTGCTCTCCACGAAAAAGAATACTTCCTTCCCAATCATGGCATGTTTTGATCTTTCAGATAACCCACTGTAATAGTCCTTCTCTACAAAACTAAACTATTTCCAAAAGGGTGAAGGGCATCCAAATAGACTCCCATGTGGTGCCCACTGATTAACATAGCTACTCATGTTCTCTATTCACTCGCAGCTCTTCACCCAAGTACATGCCATCATGGCCACGGCTATGCGTCCACTGGGGACCTAATATTAAAGCACTGGCTTCATTTTCCATGTTGTTTCAATGGATATGACATGCTATTATGTATTCCAACAGCACTGACAAATTAGCACTCCAGTGCTGAGCAAAAGTAAAGATACTTCAACTTTTCTAACTTTAAAACAAGTAATAGTTACATGGCATCAGCACTAGCCAAAACCAGCACTTTCTACAAGCAACTGCTCATTTAAAAAAAAAAAAAAAAGGGGGGGGTTCCACTTTCTACAAAATGAAGACAGCAGGGACAAAGAGTCAACAGGAGGACCCTCGGGCCGTTAACAGTTCGGTTTGTAGTTCAGAGGTGCATGTCGACGCATGTACAAGTCCATAATATACAAGTCCATAAATAAGACTTTCCACATTCGATTAATGCATGTTTTCAGTTTGACCACACAGAACACAACGGCCTATATCCTAGCCATATACATTAATATTAATGAGGATATCCGTAAACTGAGGCAAGCACCCGCAAGTTGGAAATCTTGCTCCTCGCCAACTTGGACACAGCACATCGAACCACAACAACAAACTCCTTCAAAATGAACAGCTATGCTACCATCAGTATTGCCGGTAATCTCCAACTACAACAGATATCCAACCATAACACCTACCCGCTCCACAGAGATCATCCTGCCATGCAGCTCAGTCCTATGAAGGTGGCTGATACACTTGGTGGCCTCCTCTGTGGAAGACATGGTGACAAAGCCATAGCAGCGAGCCCCAGGGCTCTTGGCGTTCGTCACAACCTTAGCCCCAACAACCTGAAGGGAAAGTGGAGGAGGGGAAGCAAGAAGGAAGTGAGCAGGAATGGTAAGACAAAGGTGAAAAACACCTTTAAAATATAATCTTGGAGAATCTGTAATGTTTGAGACATTTTGAGGCCCATTTACAATAACTCAGAACTCATCTGACACATGGCCAGAGACTAACCTTGCCATGCTTGGTGAAGAGGGTCTTCAGATCAGTCGCTCTGGTAGTGGAAGAGAGACCGCTGACCCACAGATTCCTACTGCTTGCTGCAGCACCACCTCCAGCCGCTACACACATATATACACAAGAGTGAGTAATCATCCATTGAATTCAAAGGAAAATTATAAGGCAATCATTCCACACACTCACCCTTATCATCTTTTGACTCAGTCTTGCCATCTTTTTCCTCAGAACTAGAGACAAAGAAAACAAAGCATAAACATACCAACAGTGAGGATTACCTGGGATCTTTACTCAGATTCTTATACTTACGCGTTTTATGGTATAGTACAAAACTGACAGTGATCAACCCATCATGTACCATAGTGCAGTGATTTAACAGTGAATGGATGGAACTATGCCCCAAGACAATCCCAATACCGTACTCATTAATGGGTAATAAAGTGGGATAGGCGAGTGTAAGAAATGACAAATGAAAACTTCAGACAAATGCACAGACCTTTTTTTTTTTTACCTCCAAAAGAGCATCCATATTTTGCTAGCACAAAGGAGCCAATGCAACAGAGATAGCCATTTTGGTTTCTAGTAGACAGAAAACAACAAACCTCTTTTTCTGATCATCGCCCTCTACAGAAGAGGACTCTTTCACTGCCGAGGATGAATCCGCATCAGCTTTCTCTTCTGTCTTCTTCTCATCCTCCTCACCCTTCTTAGACCCCATTTCTGAATCAACAGTTTCGCCCGCGGTGCCCTGTTCGCTTACACTAACAGCCTGAGTGCTTTCGCTTTCAGTGTCAACTGTCTCTTCCGGGATGTTCTGTGTACCCCCAACCTCTTTCGTGTCAGTCTCCATA
The DNA here is from genome assembly GCA_900312575.1 of Acanthochaenus luetkenii. Taxonomy (NCBI): domain Eukaryota; kingdom Metazoa; phylum Chordata; class Actinopteri; order Beryciformes; family Stephanoberycidae; genus Acanthochaenus; species Acanthochaenus luetkenii. The sequence goes on from OMOT01039368.1 coordinate 14,841, forward strand.
TCATCCTTGTTGCTCTCCGTATTACCACAGGTGGCCTTGTCGGATTTGGCACCATTGTTGGACACATTGTCTTCCCCTCCGGCGGTGGCAGCTTGCTCTTCTTCAGGGGTCGTCTCCTGGCTCTGGTGGTGATCTTCGTTAAGCGGCTCAGATAAACAAGACCCGGCTACTTTGTCATTTTCTACGGATTTAACAGGAATAGAATGGCAGAGTTTAATCACTTCTGAAACACAGCAATGGTTAACGAGGAACTGGCAAGGCCTGGATTAGGAACGTCATGACCCCTGGTCTGTGCTCTTAGATCTATGTATGAAAAGGATGAAGCACACCCTAACGAGAGACTGGAAGAGAACCCAAAGGCTGGGGGACAACCAAGCAACTAGAGGGACTAAGACCGTGGCTCATATCTGAAGTTGAACCACTTGACTCAGTTCACCTGATCCAAAGCAGACAAAGAGTGCTGAAGAGAGCCACAAGATCAGCAGTGCAGCAGTAGAGGCCTGGTGAAGTCCATCTTCATTCAACCTTTGACTTGCGCGGTGTCCATTTGCGATGACCAGAATTTCAGTTCAAGTTCATCAGTTTCATATCCAGTGTATTTCTAATTCATATTCTTTTAAAAAGGGTGGCATCAGCTGATGCGCCTCAATGGTTCTTCTTTGTCTGTCATTGTGTGGCAACCTAGAAACACTGCATTCACCTGCAACAGCTCAAACCTGCCTGACCTGGACATTTAATTGCTGTCAATGTGTATCAAATTGTTAACCACTGCTATTTTAATAGCACAAATATATTTGATAGTGTCCAACAAAACATTTATTACTGAAATTAACAATTATGGTTAACCGAATTTCAACACAAAGCCAGCAATTCCCTTTGGGCTTCCAGTCTCCCTTCCTGGTTGACATTAAACTAACGGACTGCATTCCAAGCTCAACACTGTGTTCATGTGAACTTATAACCCCTTTTTAACAGTACCTTTCTTTTCTTTGGGGTCATCTGCATCTGGATCCTTTTCTGGAGTCTAAAACACAACGAGCATCAAGTGTCATTACATATCTGACAGTTACAGTTGTTTTTAATGCAGCATTAGTAGCTTCACAGATAAAAAATAAACATTTGTGGGAGATGATACCTTGTTGGGTGAAGGGCATGTCAGTTCTTCAGCTTCATCTACCAACGCAGACTCATCCACCTGTTAAAAAACAAATAAATAATATTCTAAACAAAACAATTCATCATATGTCCCCCAAAAAAAGAAGAAAAAAACGAGGTAACTGGCACTTGTTAATCATCCAAGTCTAAAAAATACAATAAAATTAGGAAAAAAATACTATAAAAGTAGATTTTTTTTTTTTTGCACTGGTCTAATCTCAGGTCAATAACTAGGGATGCACAATATGGTTATCGAATGCCGATACCGATATTTCCCATAGTACTCAGTAGTTTCCGACATGCCCATCTTCATATAATTACATGTTTTTAAAACAAAAGACTGTTCCATTTTATTCTGTTGCTAATTTGGATTTCGCTTTTTAAAAGCAGATACCGACCGACACCAATAGTCTGCCGATAAATTGGCGCATCCCCATCAATAACCCATCTGCGGTCCAGTCTCTCACCTCTTCAACTTTGGATTCATCCCCCGACTCCATTGCCTCATTGTCCTGTTCCTCGTCAATCAATGCATCTTCCTCATTGTCTTCCTCCGCGCACAAATTCTGAATTTCATTCTCATCTGTAATGCCGGGTATTCCATCGTCATTCTCCGCCTCATCCAGAACATTCATGTCAAGGATGTCCATGTCCTGCATGTTGTCTTGATCATCATGAAGCTCTTCCTGATTGGGAACCAGAGGAAACCAGCAGTAATATCTAGTACCCAATAACTCGACAGTGGCCATGGGGCACTTCCAATTTTGCAAAGACATCCCAAGTGTTAAAGCAGAGCGTGTACTGTATATATGCGAGTAAGTCTGAAATGTGTTTTTCCTACAAACTCACCCGTCCGTCACGAGAATCGTCCTCAACAGCGCAGTCCTCTGGCTCGTCGTTGTCTTGCTTTACATCTGTTGAAACAACGCTTTCATTGAGAGTTCCATGATCAGGCGTCTCAGAACTACGGCATAGTGATGGAGAACACAGGTGTCCCGCTCTCTGTCGCTTACCTTTGGCAGCCCGTTTAGGCGTAGCCTTCTTTGTGGTTGGCTCCAGATCGACAACAATCCCGTCCGGATTTCCACCCTCCTCTTCGATGGCCTGTTCACGAAGAGAGGAGCAAAGCCACAAACGCATAATAAGTCAACATCTCTATGAAAAACATATTCAAAGTAACCGCAAATATGCAAACGGGGGCGGTGAGCTTAGCTAGCCGTTAAAATGAAGGCCTTCCAACTAGCTGCGTTAGCTCAATGGGCCTCGTCTTTTAGCTACAGCTACATCGCTAGGATCGAGTATATTCGGAAACAAACAGATATCACGAGTTTCACCGACATAACGGCACGATGTAGTTAAGCTAGATTACATTTCCATCTTATTCCCCAAGACATCACAATACCTTTTTCAACCGCTCTGACAGCACGCTCTTGATGCCCGCGGTGTCCAGGTTCCGCTTCTTCAGTTCGGCCTTCAGGTCGATAACTCTCAGCTCCGACAACTTGCGAACCTCTGCGCCCTCCGGCACCTCGACTTCTGCTGAAGGGTCCGTCATCGTTTTGGAAAGCGACACTATTTCGTTTCTTCAGCGTGTAATAACCGCGGTGTACTCCGTTTAGCACTGTTGCACGAAAACACGCGGCTCGCTCGCTCGCTAGCTTACCACAAAATGGCGATGGCGTGCAGAATGCGGTGGCAGAATGCCGTCAGTGCGCGTGCGCACTGTAGTTATAGCGCGGAACGAGCTGGCCGTCTCACCGGAGCGGGCAGCACGGTGTGTGTGTGAGTGTGTGTGTGTGTGTGTACACAATACGGATACGGGCATCAAAACATCCGTTTAAAACGTCCTCGGTCCACAAACATACATTCACCTCAAATATGTTCTCGTTTTTCCTTCTGACGAACAAAACACCAATAAAACGTCATTAATTCTTTATGTGATGCATTAAATATGGGCCCTATTTCATTCAGTTGTTATAGAAGAAGTTTATAAGTGAGCTGCATAAAAAGGTAATGCATAGATTATGTAAGAGAACAACAACAGCAACACGGATGATCTGCACCCTGAGTCGATTACAATGAAATGGCAAATTCACAAGCTTTTATTTTTTCTTCTTCTTCCTTTTTCCTTTTGTTTTGCTGATTTAGCGCCAAAGTGTGTCATGGACAAATCATAGTGCGAGTCCCCCTTAATGAGAATGGAACTTGCACATGTTACTAAACGTGCAGTTTGTGTCTTTTACTTGATCGTGGGTCAAACTTGTGCTGGTGGTAAGAGGTTGAGGGGCGTCACAGTCAAACAAGTCAGGGCTGACAGTCTCCTCTGGTATATTGGCTCTCCTGGAGGAACTAGAAGAGCCAGTTGGGTCAGATTCTCTGGCAGTTTGGGGATAATACGACGAGGCAGTTGAGACTGAACCAAAAGAGGACGTTTCAGAAGCAGGTAAGTCTGTCCCAAAGGCCTCTGAAAGGCTGAAGGAGGAGGAGGAGGCGGCGGAGCGGGAGCAAGGCAGTCGGGGTTCATGGAGGTTGAGTTTGGAGACCAGTGGTTTGCCAACTGTTACCACATGCCTTTCCTGGACTTCCTGATCCATGTTGGAATAGCAGTAGTGAAGACACACGGTGAATGTGAGCTCCTTCTATGAAGACAGTAAAGAGCAAAGTGTGTTGTCGTAGCCAAGAGAAGAAGATTAAAACAAACTGTAAGATGTTCTGACCTCTCCCCTAAAGAAACCATGGAATACACATCAAAATAAGAATAAAATCAACTTACAATACCCCAATTCTACTCTTTCGATTATTTTTTTTGCAGGAAGCCGTCATTAAATCATTTTCAAAACAAACTAGTCAAATAGTCAAAAGGTTACTGGTTTGATCCCAACTACCAACTACACCAAACTGTCACCATGTATATGTGTATCAGCTTTCTCTCGTGTTTTTTTTTCTTTTCTTGTGGTTGTATGCGCCCTTGTAAAAAAAGAAACCACACGCGTACACGGTGTAATGAACGACATGGGCCTGACCTTGAGTCTCTGCAGGCTCCGGACACGTGTGTAAAGGCTGGGGACTTCTGGCGAGGGAAGATCTTCCTTGGTCAACAGTAAACTCCCTGCTTCAACCAGACTCTCCTGATTACTCTTCTTCAGGTCAATGTCCAGATCCTGCCATAGTAACATACAGTGGGAAGGTCTACACTTAACATTCTGGTTCTTTTGCCAGGCTCAGGCATTCACGGCATTGACAACACAACAAGTGATTGAAATGTGTATTTTCCTTTGCTTCCCGAAGAGCACGAGCACGACGAGTCACCGGGCCCGAACAAATTCACGCCAAACCGCCAATCTATGCGATATGGAGGGAGGTGAGATTTGAGGGACTCAAACCGACGAACCTCGGAGAAGTCAGTAAGCTGAGCAGAGCAGGAAACAACGTCCTCGGGCTTCTCCAGGATCCGGGTGTAGATGAACATGATGTTGGAGAACTCTGCGGCGAAGCCGAGCTGCACCTCAACTCCGCAGGCAAACTGCAGGTTACGGCACTCGGGTAGGACTATGAAGACAGACATATGCATTACGTGATGTCAGTTCATTCAACTCGATCCAAAGAAAACCGTTTAACTCAAAAGACGAGGCTCAATACGAGACTGTGAAATCGTCTCATCCTCTAGAATACGCCTGTGAAACCTACGTTTTTGAATTCCGTGGCAACATTTAGAGAAAGCAAACCAAGAACATGAGAATAGATGTCGGCTACATCTGAACAATTCATATGAATATCTGTCTAAATAGTACCGTGAGCGATGGCCCACTGCAGGTTGCGAGCTGAAGAGGCTGCGGGACTGTCGGAGTTCTGGATCTGGTCGTTGAGGGCTCGTCGTTCGGACAGGTTACTGCGTAGCTCCAGGGCCTGTCTGCCCCGTGTGATCGCACAACGACCCATGTCTGGTAAGAGCAAACAACTATTCATGTATGCGTTCACTTGTGCGGTTAACGTGCTTTGTATCATTAGACACAAAGCATAAACAGCGATGGGCCGTGTCTAAATTCAACGTGTTTCATTACTTTTGAGTAACGAAATACAGCCATTATTGAGCAGAACAAGTCAGAGCATCGATACGTTTTCTACTGTCCGATGCGTCTATTCTCTTTTGTTGTATTTACGGATCCCCTGAGCACTTTTTCCTTTTCTCGCTTGTTTGTATTTTATGTCATTTTAAGTATTGTTTTAAGACTGTGACTCTCTCTGCAAACAAATTTACCTACGGGTACAAATAAAGTAACCTGAACCTGAACCTGAACCTGGACCTGGACCTGGACTTGAACCTGAACCTGAACCTGGACGTGGGTATTTTGTCATTTGTATTTGACCAGAGATACTTTTGTATTTGAAAATAATCAAATTTACTTTTCTAGGATATATCTGACTAAATGGGGACTTGTTACTATTGAAACAATGCCATTTCGTTTCTGAAATGTATTTTGGAAATACAAATAACATACTGTATATTTGAATCTAATCCCTTTATTGACACCAGTAATTTGTCATTTCTTTTGATACATTTAACGGACATGCATTTGTAATTTGTAACGGGATACATTTTCCTGTATTTTTGCCCATTTCTGAGCAGCCAACTGGTGGACAGTCTACTGAAGCTCTCATCCTGTACAACTGAGCTCTACATACCTTCAGCCACTCTGTCCAGCATGACTGTGATCTTCTCGTCTTCACAGACACGCTGTTTGAGGAAGCTCATGAAGATTCCATTGGACAGGCCATCTCTTTTCACTTCATATGCTTCTGCATCCACACATCTAAACATACAGTAACCGGTCAGAGGTCAGAGGTGAGAGACTTAACTCACACAGGTATCCACCATTTGGTTTCCCTCTTGCCTCCCACACTGGACTCGTTCAAACCAAAGAAGCAGAGCAGATGAATGAAGACTATAACATTACAGTTAGAGAAGTAACGTCTCAGAAGATGAGCAACTTACGTGGCATAACCAAACACTATGTTTGCCGTCACCTTCAATGGTCCCGGTTGTAGAATGACATCATCATTTAGGTTTCTAATCAAGAGCACAGATGTATGCAGCCACAATCAAATATAAGATCATAAAAGTGCTCAATATTCCCATTTTCATCATACTAAGTACGCAAGTTGAATGTTTCTTTCCTTACGTTCCCTTAAGTCCAGCTGGTAATGAGGGCAATAAACATGATGTATGAAGGTACAAAACAGAATACAGTAAAACCCTGTTTAACCAAATGGAGGTTGTACAGGAGAATGGGATGTTTGGAAATCCCAGACAAAATCGTAATGAAAATATGTGAACACATTCTCAAACCCTTTCGCTCATTATGCCTGTTTGGTAGACTGGTCAGTTTGGAAGTCTGACGTCTGCATAAACAAGGTTCACCTGCGATGTTACTGGATCAAGCTGTACGATATAAGACGCATTATGATACGACACAATATGAAACAGCATGATATGATAACAATATACTGATAATACAGTTTGTTATCCTATCCAGTCTGTAAAGGCCAGTACAGACAACACAGTGCACATCAAACTCAACAAATCATAATTCGCAGTTACAAACATTCACACCTTTTGCGACACATGTCCAACAGGAAGACGTTGAGGTCCGTCTCTCTCTCCTGCATCCTGTGAAGTACATTCTGTACACACAGACAGTGTTCTGATGTGTAGGAGACCGGGGCATCGATGGGAACCATGAAACTGTTGCCGTAGTTCTCATAACCGTGACCAGCAAAGTACAGCAAGCCTGCAGCAGGAAGGACAAAGATGGTAAATTAACAGATAGATTCAGATTTGAAGACCCTTGTTGTACATTTAGCCTGAAATGATCAGAATCAAGAGATATTTTCTGTGCTTTATTTCATTAGTTAGACCAGTTTACAACCCGTCATTGAAAATAGAACACAGACTTGGAGTGAGTTTTTGGAACATGTTCTCCAAATGCACCAGAGACCAACCGTAGACTCCCTTGTCGAGCAGCAACAGGAACTCAGTGACGGCGCTGTGCATCTCCTGCCAGTTGAGGTCAAGCAGGGAAACCACCTTGAAGTCCAGTTGCCTCAGGAGGTTGGTCAAGTCGTGAACGTCGGCCATCGGCGCACAGAGCTGAGTGTGGTAGAGATAGTTCATGTTGCCAATCAGGAGAGCAACTTTGTCTGTGGCTGTGGTGGAGGAGATAGTTTAAGCGTCACCGTTTTGTAATTTACGTATTTATCTTTTGCTCTTCAGATATATATTGTGTCTTGGTGCAATAAGTAAAACTCACCATAGAAACTGGTTTTATGCCTGGCAGGACTACTGGCCGCTGTAACAAACATAAAGTACATGGATTTGTATCATTACACTGGTATACAAAAACAGGAATCAAAGTGACGGAATGAGGAAGACGGTGGAGGAACTAAAATATCAAGTATAACTCTACCATGATCAACTTCTACCCAGGAGGCATCGCTGATGGAACTGGGGCCTGCAAAAAAAACAACAACAACACAAAGCAGGAAGTTATTCACTGTACAGGTATAGTGGATCCAAATGTGCCAACAGTCATATCGGCGGCAGGAGAGTGTTCTCCTACCGAGCTCCCTTTCTCTGGAACCAGCTTCCTCTTACAGTTAAGGAGGCTCGTTCTGTGGAAATCTTCAAATCCACCAGACTCAACCATATTTATTCTCACTGTCATATGACCAAGCTTAGCACGGTCTGGCTCTGGACCGACACGGTCTGGCTCTGGACCGACACGGTCTCCCTCCTACTTCAGCTCATAGAGATCTGCCGTTGGGAGCCTAGCGTAGGGCCGCCTCCTGGTTGCTACATGTCTAATCGTTCTTTTCTGCCGTCTGTATGAGTGTGTGCGTGCCTGCCTGTCATTCTCTTTACACCGTTTGTCCCGGCACCTATTGCACGCTCAGTCGTCCTGGTGGGGGATTCCCCTTTGACCTGGCCCACCCTAGGTTTCTTCAATTTTTTCACCTAATATGGTTTTCTTGGAAGTTTTTCCTTGCAAGGGGGTCTAAGGCTGGTGGTGCCGGGTAGTTTAGGCCTTGTAGAACAGGTAGGCTTGCTATGGTTTGCTAAAAAAATTTATTGTGTGTCTTGTGCTTTGTTCTGTTTCCCTGTTTGTCTTGTATTGTTCTGTAATTCAATTGATTGTTGTTCAGGTAGATCTAGTTTGGCTGTCTGTAAAGTTACTATATATCTATATCAATTTTTAAAATGAATGAAAAAAAAGAAAATAAACGTCACACCTATCCTTGGTCTATCTACATTTACAAATATGAATGCTACTTATTCCTATTGAAGGCTTAGCTGATGAAGACTGCGATATTGTACTACTGTTGACAAAATGTACTTATTGTAAGTCTCTTTGGACAAAAGCGTCTGCTAAATGCTGTGATGTAATGTAATGTACAAATACCTATATATATATATCATATATATATATACTGTATATATACACTATATGTTTGTTATAAGCTCTTTTTTCTCCCTTTTTCTACTTGCCGTATCAATTAACACCTCTTTGAGTTCTTTCATTTACAGATTTACATTCTGAACACTGAAAAAACTGAAATAGAAAATTATCAATAATGGTGCTTGGTCTCACCAATGGTGACGTGGACTGGGTCAGTCCATGTCTCATGGTACAAGTTGAACACCCTGCATCTGTACTGCCCTCTGTGTGCTGTAGTCACACAAGGGATCTACAGGACGTACACGTTAAAGAATACAGAATCAATCCACTACACGCAGCACACTGATATAGAGACCAAATGCCAAAGGTAGTTATCAACTGTAATAGACACAGTGGGCAAAGAGATGGTATTTCCATAGGATGTTTTCCAACCCCTGCGATAACCAGTGTGTCCTGTTGAAGATTTGACCGATCACATTTAATGGGTCTGGGAGCTGTATGACAGACCTTTAACCTTTTACCTTGTTTTTAATGCTTTTGAGTTTTTTTATCCTTTGTAAAGCACTTTGTAACTGTGTTTTGAAACGATATAAATTATGATCATTATTATACGTTGTAGGTAAGCATTTAGTTCACAGCAGCAGCAGTGGATGCACTTACCCTGAGTGAACGCGTCTTGTGCTGTGGCATGGGCTCCATGTTGTGGTACCAGTGGTACTGGGCAGGAGGGTTGGCCTCAGCATGGCACTCCAGAAACAGAGTGTCCCCCTCAGACACCGGCTGGGACCGGGGCGGACGGACGATACGCAGACCGCTCACCGCCCCTGGAAACAGACTGCTGCTGCAGTCTGAGATAACAAGGTTTACCAAGACATCACATGGCACGGGATGAAATCAAGTAGAAGAGGAGGAGAGATAAGACAAGGCAGCTGAGAGGAGAGGAGAGGAGGAGGAGGAGAAGAGCTTTAGGATCCTTCCTCCTACAGAGTGTAGTACCTGGACTACAGCCTGCAGAGCGGATGAAGCGAACCTCAGCCCACTGGGAGAAGATGACGTTTTCTCCATGGTTGACTCTACAGATATAGTGGCCCTGGTGGACCGGGGCCAAAGGACAGAGAACCAGATCTGGTGCAGTCCCACCAAAAATCTACAACAAACAATAAAAGCCTGTACATTACATCCATCACAACCATCATATGCATTTCTATGTACAGTATAAACAACAAACAAATCTCTGGTTGAAGTGCTAAAATAAAGAGATGAGAAAAGTATTCCTGTCCCTGTTTCCTTCCTTTTTACTGAGACTTGCATTTAGATAGATACAGACAGACAGACAGACAGACAGACAGACAGACAGACAGACAGATAGATAGATAGATAGATAGATAGATAGATAGATAGATAGATAGATAGATAGATAGATAGATAGATAGATATTACAGAAGAACAATACAAGAAGAAGAGTTGTGTTGTGCTGTTGCATTCACTCAGGATTCACCTTTGCATTTATTGATACTGATTTATTGCTAATCTGATGCTGTATTTATTTGTCTGTCTCTTAGTAATTCTTCAATCATAAACATAAGATGGCTTCTAAAAACAATTCTCAAAAACTGGTTTTCAAATGCTAAAATAGTGCTGGTTGAAGTATGGGACAGGTCCAACTGAAGAAATAATCATCTTTACAAAGCAACTCTTTACTGGTAAAAGAACCTTTTCTGATTAAGGGTCCCATTAGGGTGATCCTGAGGAGGGTCCAAACAACAGGCTCCTCACTGCATCCACACACATCCCAGCAGGGAAACCTGACTCCATGCCTGGCTGCCGGGAAGAGTGAGAGGAACAATGCAAGCTTTGTTTCCTGCCTGCCAAAGACTCTGAGCTCAAACACCTGCCAGCCTGCTCAGGAGAGAGTGGTGTCCGGACCCGTCACCAGACCGGGTCAGGAACCTCCGGTCCATCATCAAAGCGAGAAACCAGAAGAGAATGAAAGGCGCTGTTCGCTCCTCTGATAAAGCTTCTGTCAGCAGGGGCTGTAAGAGGGATGCTGGACAGTGCGACGAAGGCTCGTCGAATGGTTCTGTCGTGTCCCGGGAGATGGCGGTCCCCCCCCCGAACTACTTTACATTTGATATGAATGAGATGATATGATAAAGTGTGTCATGGACTGACCTCCTCCTTGCCTCTGAACCACTGGTAGCCGAGTCCAGCGGGACCAAAGGCTCTACAGGTCAACGCCACCCTGCCCCCCTCTGAGGCCTGCTGGGACTGGGGCTGCACTGTGATCCAGATCACTGCCAAACACACACACACACACACACACACACACACACACACACAAAACATTCACATGCACAGACATGAAATGCTCATTCACAGCCCCGGTCTTTTTATTACAGACAAAATAAACAATTCCCAACCTCCGCTAACTTGAGCCAAATATGTGTTTCCTTCAACAACAAAAATGCTGGCAACCAACGACCTTTTCTTGGCTTTGAATGTAAGGTAGTTTATCTGGGACTATTTGTTCCCATTGTTCACAAAAGAGGTGAACTAATGCCACAATAAGAAAAACAGGTATTTCAACAAAATGGGGGAAAGATTTTCATATGGAAATACATTTAAAGAGGGGAAGAGAGAGCGGGGTGACATGTGACAAAGGTCCCAGGCCGGATCCACACCCAGGATATTACGGGTCCAGGATATGCACCGGGACACCTTATTGAAATACATGTCTACCCACGTGCATCTGTACGGCACATCGGCTGTCCATACCTGAGGTGAGGTACTGCACAGCTTCCCGGTGGTCCATCCTCTTCAGGCAGTGGAGCAGGAAGGCCAGGGAGCAGGAGCGGTCCGCTAACCGAGCCAGGAGGAAGCGTCCCGGGCTGCCCGTGGGGCTCAGCACCTGCAGTGAGCAGCTGGTCAGCTCACTCTCACTGCAGGGAGGGAACTCTGTGAGGGTGTGTGTGTGTGCCGTTTCTCATGCATACATCATACATCCGAACCGCCATTAGAACCTCCATCTGAACCTCCATCTGAACCTCCAACTGAACCTCCAACTGAACCTCCATCTATACCTCCATTAGAACCTCCATCTGAACCTCCCAACTGAACCTCCATCTATACCTCCACCTGAACCTCCATCTATACCTCCATTAGAACCTCCATCTGAACCTCCATCTGAACCTCCATTAGAACCTCCATCTATACCTCCATTAGAACCTCCATCTAAACCTCCATCAGAACCTCCATCTATACCTCCACCTGAACCTCCATCTATACCTCCATTAGAACCTCCACCTGAACCTCCATCTATACCTCCACCTGAACCTCCATCTATACCTCCATTAGAACCTCCATCTATACCTCCATTAGAACCTCCATCTATACCTCCATTAGAACCTCCATCTGAACCTCCATCTATACCTCCATTAGAACCTCCATCTATACCTCCATCTGAACCTCCATCTATACCTCCATTAGAACCTCCATCTATACCTCCACCTGAACCTCCATCTATACCTCCATTAGAACCTCCATCTATACCTCCACCTGAACCTCCACCTG
>OMOT01039369.1:0-18245 GCA_900312575.1 Acanthochaenus luetkenii
ATTCTTCTCCACAGTGGAAATTGAACCTTGCTCTGGCAGTCTTAGTGCCTTGCTCTAACAATTGAGCTACATTGGATCACATAAAGTGAACTTCATTTATAAATAAACCAGAAGGCACTCTGGGAGCAAAAACCTCCAACACTGAACAATTCTCCAACTTGCTGTTACAACTACAAACTTCTTATCACATTCTTATCACTTAATGGCAACGTCAAATTAGTATTTATATATAGTGTAATGCTATCTTGGCAACTTAACTAAATGTAAGGTTTAACTAATTTAGAACTTAATCATTCAGAACACATTGTGACCAAGATGTATTGAACATTTGAATGCTTTTGACATGAGAGGGTGAAGGCCGCCCTCTGCTGGACCGCCGGCAAACAGACATTTTGATGACAAAAAAATAAAGTCTGTATGTAAGAATAGATTCAGCATCTTTGAATTTTGTGCGTGTGCTTGTCTGTAGGTACCTGTCAGAGTTCCTGTATGCATGGCTCATGTCCACTCTGAGCAGAGCAGACTCCTCTCAGATGGCAGAGGAGAGGATCCTGGAGGAGCAGCAGAAAGGACGCAGCAGCAAGAAGACCAAGAAGAAGAAGAAAGGTACATTCTGTTGGAGCCTCCTTGGCTGAGGTGGATTCTCTATGCATGACCACACTGTATTAACCCAAGTCAACAGGGACGGTGTGGACATAGAATTGTCCTGTAGGTGCTTGGGCTTAATAGCAGATATTGATGTTATGTTTGGGTTTCCCTCTGCAGTTCGCCCTCTCAGCAAGGAGATCACCATGAGTCAGGCCTACCAGAACATGTGTGCTGGTATGTACAAGGTAGGACATCAAGATATAAACACACACACAGCGTTTCGACTCCTCTTCTCTCCCATCTGACACACACCTATGTGTAATTCGTCCCGTCTCTGTCTCTCTCTCTCCCCCCAGACCATGGTAGCGTTGGATATGGACGGGAAGGTGCGCAAGCCTCTGTTTGAGCTGGACAGCGAGCAGGTTCGCTACGAGCATCGCTTCGCCCCCTTCAACAGTGTGGTCACCCCCCCACCCGTGCACTACATCCAGTTCAAGGTACTGTGTTTGTCTCTGCGTGTGTGTGTGTGTAATATACCACAAGTGCACTGCAGTACATCAAGTGGACACTTTCTCTCACTCTTTTTCTCTTCCCCTCCTTTTCTCCCATTCCTCCCTTCTCTCTTCCTTCCCCTCCCCACCTCTTTCCCTCCCTGCATCTCTCCTCTTTCCTCTCTCTTCTCCATTCTTCCTGCTTTCTCTGCCCCCGCCCCTCTTCTTGCCTCCTTCAGGAGATGTCTGATCTGAAGAAGTACAATCCTCCGCCGGGCTCGGCTGACCTCTACCTGGCAGCCAGCAAACACTTCCAGCAGGCCAAGCTCATCCTAGAAAACATGCCCAGCCCAGACCCCGAGGTCAGGAAGTTTGACTAGTTTAAAAGAAATCCCCACTCTTACAGAAAACAAGTTGGTGTTATATGATATTCCATTGCTCAGGAACTATGAATCCCCAAATTCTTCACTACTTCTTTAGTTTAATTGTCAACCTATCCTATGTACTGCACAGTACAAAATATATCAATAACCAATTATGAATGGTTGGTGACAGGTGAACCGTATCCTGAAGGTGGCCAAGCCCAACATCGTAGTGATGAAGCTACTGGCTGGAGGGCACAAGAAGGAGACCAAGGTAACACGATACACACTTTCCTCAGAGCCCTTATCCAGTGTTGTTGTTGTTATTATGTAATTATGTAATTTCTGATGGGTTTGTTTTGCTCCTGTGTTTACAACCAATACAAATGTGAACAAACCATTAGCAATGTAGCAAAGTAGTTGTAAAAGTCACGTTTACTGTAGCTGTCGCACACCTACCAAACCCTTCCAAACTTGCATCCAATAAATGGAAATGTAAACCAAGCCAGTAGTGGGGTGGCAGTGGTTCAACACGGGTTGGCAGATTCAAATTCTGGACTGGGTATTTTATACTAAACAATAACAAAATCCTATGGTGTTTGCTGTAACAGTGGGCTCAATATTACTGCATACTGTACTGTCGAGATACATTTCAATTCACTGTACTTAAACCTTGATAAGAACAAATACAACATCAGCTACAACTGACAGTCAACTTGATAGGCTTATTTTAGGCGTCTTCTGTAACAGAAGTGCACAATCGTGAACGCATTACAAAATCTCTCCATCCCTAGGTGCTCCCAGAGTTTGACTTCTCAGCTCACAAATACTTCCCTGTGGTCAAGATTATCTGATTCTGCTCTGCACCGCGGGCTGATGTGACAACCTCAACGCATCAGCTGTAAAGACCATACCCTCACCGGAACAAGTGTGCAATGGCCCTGATCCAATCCTTGTCTGAACAAGTGTGTGATACACGTAACTGTAGCGTCGCTCAAAGGAGTGTTTGATACACCCGGTCCTTTCTTCACCTGAACGAGAGATGTGACACGTGAAACCGGACCAGAGATCAGACAGCCGGACCCAACCTGAGTGACAATATCCACATCTGCATCTGTGAAAGTGTATGTGTGTGTGTGCGTGTGTTATGCGTGTTGGAGAGACAAGCCGAGGTGCTTGCGTGCATAGAAGGGACTGTGATGAACTGGCCAGAAGAAAATGTTGTAAGCTGCATCCAAAACAGTCTCTAGCCATATACTTGTCAAGGATCGAAAAAACTATAGCAGCAAGCCATTTATGTGCGTGCCTATGATCTGAATGGGAATGTTAGTCACGTGTGACTATTGGATGGCGCCATTCTGTCTTGTGAAGCCTAGACAGGGCGTTCTAAGAAGGACCATGTGTCATTTTTATTGACAACTTTCATGATCTTTCAAGTGCTGAGTGAAGTTGCATGAACCTATAAAACCCATCCAGAACCAATTTTGCTGTCTTAAGTACATAGTATATGGTTGTCACTGAAAATAGAACCATTTTATTTGTATTTATTTTTTCTGT
Source organism: Acanthochaenus luetkenii (assembly GCA_900312575.1). NCBI lineage: Eukaryota > Metazoa > Chordata > Actinopteri > Beryciformes > Stephanoberycidae > Acanthochaenus > Acanthochaenus luetkenii. The sequence goes on from OMOT01039369.1 coordinate 2,999, forward strand.
CAATTAGTTCCTTTCTGGAAAATCATGGATTTCACATATTTGTTAATGATTGGTTTAGACATAAAAGGTAATCCAAAGTAAAAAATGTGTCTCCAGCTTATTTCTAGTTGAAAGGGTTGTTTTTGCTACAAAAACAGAAAATAGTTAGTAGTGAAATGTTTCCCCAACCATTCATTTAAATCTGAAAACATTTATAAAATTAGGTCGATGCAGGTTGTTAATGGTGTTAACAAGCCATCACCCTTTAACTCCCTCGAACTGCCCTCTAGAGACACATGGTGGGATATGTGGCGCATGATTGTTTTAAAAGACCCATTTCCAGTATTGAGTTGTTTTTCAGGTAAAACTGCTTTTAAATGATGTTAAATCCAAATCCAGGGTATTGTGTTAACATGAGTATGCTCTGTATCTGCCTATAGCCCTGACTACAGTAATAGGTTTTTCTGTTCTGCTGTCATGGCCTTCAGCGATGTGACGCGGGTCCACTTTGTGCTTGTAATGTGAAAGAATGTTACGGTAGCCTTACCCTTTTATGCAAGTTCTCTGAAGTCAGACTTTAGACATCATTCATTCAAATTTTAAAAAGAGTGATAACACAGAAAACACCCAGGAACTCCTTGGAAGAACACAGCGTTTTATTGAGAAAGTGGCAATGGACTCAAGAGGCTGGTCACAAGCAACGAAGCTTATGATATTAAAAATAGTTAAATTAAAAAGTTGAGAAATATCTGGATGACACGAGGTTCCTAACTTAAGTTTAAAAAAAACTTACTTGTTGGCTGCAGTTGAAAAACATTTGGTTTTAATACAAAAAGTAAAGTACCTAACCAGACAAACCAGGAGAATTGGCATTAAACAGTTTGAATGTTATTATTCTGTTGTCCTCTCACCTCTAATCTTTCCTAAATTGTTCCATCCTGAAGTAGGCCATTTACTGCAGTCCGACACAGTTAATGTGGTGGGTACAAGAGTGCGGAGTCCCATAGCGGAACCTGCATCTCCCTGAAAGAGACATCTATGGCTGAGTGAATACATTCGAGTCCCACGGGTAGCTGACAACAAAACCCACTCACTCCCATGTGCTTCTGTACGCACCCTCATGCTGGATGTTTCTTAACGGTCTCCACAGTGAGGCAGTGAGGATCTAGCGAGTGTTGAGCAGAGAACCGCCACAGAAGGTTCTTCCTTGGAGACATTCCACCTGGACATGGTGCTGATTCCCCTTTCCACTGGACGGACAACTATTCTCTTTTCAATGCCCTCTGATGCTACACCTGATAGATGTGTTTGATTACTTCATTTTGAAAGTTGGGTCAGAGAACGAACATACATTTACTAGGTTTTGCAGTTTGGTAAATTTTCCAATGCATCTGTAGACACTTGGAACACATTTTGAAAGGCATATGCCTCTAAAAAAAACTGTATGAAACACTCACCCCCTAACATCAAAATCAGAACAAGGCACAGCTCCATCATGGTCCCTCTGGATCCGTTTCACGCTTCAATACTTATATACACATTTCTATTGGCTGCCCCAGTGGACAAAGTTAATGTTCTACGAAGTCATACATGGCCATCAGTGCACTCGCCCTCGCCATCCCCCCTTTCACCATTCTGCCAAGTATGTGTATCGATGCTCATTCACCACAGTATAATACAGTTAGGGTGGAACAAGGACAGAGGGTTGGGACAGAGGAAAAGCACTATATAATAAAACTACCTTTACCTTTTTCACAGCAAAAAAAAACAAAAACTGCAAAATAGAATGCTGTCCCTTTGAAAAGGACAAATAAGCCACATTTTGTCAACCAGATTATGGTGAGTCATGCTTTCCTTTGAACAGGAAAAAAAAATCACCTTGTTTGAAATAGGTATCATCTTTAAAATCAGCTTTTTGGCTTCATCAGATCAATGTCTTTTAACACTCATACTACCGGTAGATCAGTGCTTTGACTTCCATATTTGCTACCAACCTCCTCAAAGTCTATACATTAGACATTTGTTAGATTAGCCACAGAAACTCAACTGAATATTCACCACTCAGTTGGCAAACCAACCAGATGACTAATACTTTATAATAACTGATTAATAAACCATTAACAAATTATTAAGACATGAACAGATTAGTTCATATTTATTTCATAACTTACAAATGTTAGTAAATGTTGAAATGGAAATAATGGCAGAGGGTTATCTCATTTGCTCTCAAATCATTTGTATAGATAACCCTCTACACAGTATGACCCGTTTTGCTTGATTGAACACCACAGTATATTCCAAATAATACAATTTACTTACATTCCAAGATAGAATTCTGATTACAAATAAAATGTGCATTTGAAAACTATCACTACACATCAAATTGTTTACATTTTAAAAAGGTATGGAAGGCTTGTAGCCTATTTAATACGTTATTCATCCAATGACCTGAAAAGTAAAAATTCATCTTCATTGTCAGTCCATCGCCACAACTATTATTTTTTTACTTTTTATTGGGGTTACGGAGATTTATTTGAAGGCTTATGAAACCATTTCCAAACTAGATGGCACTCATAGCGCATACCTCCACCAGCGCTATGCAATTATCAAGATATGCCAGTTCCACATGTCGGATTTTGAATGGGCCAATAATTGAGGGTTTGCCTCTTCTTATGTCTGCTGATACACACAAAGGAGGGGACACGTTTCAAAAATGCAATAATCTGACAACAAGACCATCTTTCTGCATGCCTGACAGCTGACTTCTGGGAAATTGAAAGCTAGAGTTGGCCTGTCTGGCCAGGGCCACATCATTAGCATCTTCAAAACCTTCAGCCACACCAAGGGACTGGAAACTACAAACCCCACATCTCCCGAATTGAATGAAACAAATTGTCTTTGAAGTGGTAAAAACGTTTTTTTATTTGTCGCTTGATTCCTCAAGAAAACCTATGATTACTCAAACCTTTCACAAATAAGTTCATCAATGGTTCAGAATAAAGTAAAATCATTTTCAATCAACAAAAAGGTGAACCCAAATTATAAAAACCATGACACGTTCTCTCCAGGTACACAGACATCCAGGTGGGTTTTGTTACACAAAGCTTACTCCCTGGCAAAACAAAGCAGTGGCAGCCCAAGCTTTACAGTGTCAGAGAAACTAGCCCACAGTGAATAATGGAATCTACAAAACAACAAATAAAGAATCCTGTCTTACGAGTAGTGTGCCCTGCACGTTTTACCAAATGGAACACAAAAAGGCAGACACAAGACACTTTTCATCAACCGCTTTCAGAACTTGAGTGTGTTGATTTGGGACCAGTTAGTCTACTGTGGAAATCATACATGGCCAACAATGTCTACAACCAATTTCACTCACAGTAATGGCTAGCATTACTTTATTCTTGTTCTAGCTCACTGTGCCATCAACATTGATTTTGTACCATGTGCCAATCACCGTCCAAGCTACAGGCAATCTTGTCCATCACCTCAAAAAGTTCCTCTTCTATAATTGCCTTTTAGTTAGGTTGACCAGTGATCCCAAATCAGTACTCAGATTCTTTATTTGTATGTGTACCTTGAGACTTGATCAAAACAGGCCCAGAGAAAACTAAAACAATATGTTTAAAATCCTGGTCTCCTAGGATGGAAAGTTACCTTCAAACAGGTTTAACTCCTTTTCTAATATCCTATTTCACATTGTATCAACACTTAACCACCCAGGTGCAAGTCATTTCAGATAGGCAAAAGACAGTACTGTAGGCAGATAGCAATTTTCTATTACAGGGTTATGGATTCTGTTTTAAAATGTACACGGGTAGCTAACGTGGAACAGAATGAATGCACATTAACTGTCAGGACTAACAAAAAATGAGTCTAAGAGAATAATTTAGTATTTAGTCAGACCAGACAGTTCTAAGTAAAGAATAGTACCTGTGGAAACCAAAATAAATGATCCGTCATTATAAAGTATAAAAACACAAGGCAACACAATATAGGATCCCCGCCTGTTTTTGATGCCTAAAATGTTTTATGTTTGTAATCCACATCATTTTCAATGAAGTTTAGATTTGAGTTGAGCAGAATGTACTGCATGTGGACTTAACATTAAAAAAGCACAGCTGTTTTAACAGTTCACATCTACAGGTTTGCAGGTGCCTTAAAGCAGTGTTTCCCAACCCTGGTCCTCAGAGTGAGAGAGCTGGTTTTCTCTCCTACCAGGTAGTTCATTGCATTCACCTGGCGTCCCAGGTGTAAATCCTTCCCTGACTAGATGGCTGAAATGAAAACCAGCAGTGCTCTGTGCCCCGAGGACCAGGGTTGGGAAACACTGCCTTAAAGTACAACACATTGTTCCTACTTCAAGGAAATGTCCTTCATTCTCAGTTTTACAGCAGTTCTCAGAAATCCCACTCCAGTTTCTCCACCAACAGTCCTTTCGATTCAGCAGACCGGGGCCATAATTCACAAAGTGAACTGACAAACCTCTGAGCAGGAGTACTGATCAAAAATAATTTACCGGTTACCATCACTCTATATCCTATATACCTACTGATCTAGACTCTTAAGACGTTTTAGGATGAAACATGCTCAACTCTTGAGCTCAGCACACATTCAAACTTCCAGCATTTTGTGCTTTGACATATAGCTGGGTATCAAAACATTGCTGCCAACAATATGTCAAAGCATTTCAAGAAAGTGGCACTTCAGAAACAACTGGTCATTGATCATCCCATGGTCGTTTTGTTCTCTGCCTTAAAAACGGACAAAGTTAAATAAACAGATAAAGCAGTAGCTTGTTTCTCATGTGGCAAATATTGTGCTTTCTATTGAACTAAACAATCTCTGTTGCTGATGTTACTTTGGCAGCAAGGGGGAGAAGGTGTTCATTTCTCCATTCCACTGGGTTTAACCCAAAGTCTCACAAGCTACTCAACACACCCCTTCATTTCGTACCAGCAATTCTGACGACCTCATTTGCCATCACTGAGTGACATCTTATACACCAACGGTCCTGGTCAGTGACCCAAAGTGAATACTGGGCTCAGGAGTAACTTAAGGCAAACTGTGAGACGCTGTTGCAGCTCTGGAAGAGCAGGAGAGGTTGGTGCTGCAGAGCCGCCGTATGGAAGAGTTCTGTCACTGAAATGACTCAAGATCTTTTACAACGCACAGCGCTGTGAGGGTCTGTTTTGGGGATCGGCTCTTCATACGCATCTCTTATATTGCGCTCACAAACATTAATTAACAGAAGACTCCTATTGAATATAAAAATGAATATATGCATACCGGTAATAAAAGAGTGAATAAGAAGAACACATCCCAAGACATCTTCAAAACACTGCTGATGTCAAGACACACTGAGATGTTTAATGGAAGCCTAATAGAGGTTTTTCAAGATGGTCTTGTGACATGTCTTGAGATGTCTTAAGTTGCGTTCACCAATCTGTCTTAAGACACGTCTCGAGGCATTGTGGGATACAATGGTAGCTAGAAATGCCAGTGAATTGGATAATGTGTATCAGGTATCTTATTAATGGGGCTCTTTCAGGATATCGTAAATTGGATATGTCTTAGATGTGCCAACCCAAAGACAGAAACCTCACCGACTGTATAAAATAGTTTCCAATAAAGACCAAAAACGACATTCCAGGAAGCAAATGCCTATGAAATTAAACACCCGACCTAATGTCAGAACTCTTCCATGCAGGAAATTCTGCCTGGGTGTGTTTTGTGTCCACTGTTTGTGACTGTATTAACCTGTACAATGCTGCTGTGCTGACGTCTAAAAGGGTTCCTGGTTCTCCGACCCTTCAACAGCCCTGCAAGACACATTTGATATTGTGTGAATATCAAGCAAATACATTTTCTATCATGGAAAATACCGGTTTGATCTGATTTGAAGCTAAATGTTTAACTTGTAAGATCATTGTTATTTGACTACATCACCCTGAGGGGGAGAATGAGAGTGTGAATGATGGAGGAAGACTTTCTGTGTGTGTGTGTTTGAGTGTGTACCTTAGAGTTGAGCAAGCTCGGCTTGTTTGTCTGCTTCAAACTCGCCTTCGTTCTCGTCGTCTCCATTATAGTCAGCTAGCTCCTCCTCTATGTCCTTGTCTATCAGACAGTACAACATGGTCATTAACATCAAACACATATATCTCTTCAGCATAGTGCAAGGTTAGTTATTTACAACATCCCACATCACATACTCTATCCATCAAACAGCATAAGCTCCTTATTAACAAAGCACACTGCTCTCACACACACACACACACACAAACCTCTTTCTTCGAATTGTGGAACATGGTCATTGACAACAGACACTGACAAACACACATGTACTTGTATTAATGTACTTGTGAGGACAGTAACTTACATTCATTCCCTTATCTTCATCAGTGAATGACTAACCCTAATTCTAACCCTGGCCCTAAAATTGCCTTTTTGTCAAAGTAAGGACTGTGGATGCAGAAGTGCAGGAGAGATGTCTCTGAAAACAAACCGATAAATGTAGTTTTCACATGAACCGGGGAAGTGCAGATAAATCGGGATATGTGGGAATTTGTAGCGAACTATTTTTACATTTACCACATCGCTGGTAAATGTACAATCTGAATGGTCCATGTATATATGTACCACACTGTCGGTAAATACACAAATTCACCGGTGCGTGTGTACACGTACCACAACATCGGGTAATGTACAAATAAACTGTAACCTGTATTATCACAAACCTGAATATTCAACTCTACAATTCTGTGTATTCCTCTCGGATTTCGAGTTTCTTAGCTCCCAAACTGCAGCTTGAATAAACTGTTGAACTGCAAATTATCGTTTCCAAGTTGTCTTCAACAGGATGTACAAAATGTCAGAAGATTTGGTCGAGTGCACTTATACAGACCCCAAAGTGTCGAGAGTACACTAGGGAAGTACTCACTCTCTCATATGTTCTATCCGCACACAAACACACACAGCCAAACTTTCTCAGTTATATTCTATCATGACACACCCACCTATATTTTCAAGCTCATTCTGTGGTTTCTCCAAATCAATTCCGCCCACTATTTGTTCCTCTGCGTCATAATCCGGATACTTAAATTTGTGACCAATAGGAGTCTCATCTGCCTTCCCCTGGCCAATCAGCATGTCCTCCATCCCAGTGTCTGCCTCTGTAGAAACAACCAGGTTTCAGATCAATGATTCGTTTATGAAAATCTCGCCACCTCTTCACTCAGAATGCCTGCAATGGGATGACGGTGTATCACCCCTTCCACTGAATTAAGTAGTGGGCCACATCATCTCGATGAGCTGCCACGCTGCCTAGGAACTATTATTTTGTATTGATTTCAATAGTTTACAGTGTTGTGGTTTAAATACTGGTTCAGAGGCCTTTCCAAGAAAAACATCTGGAGGAAACACTGAGATGACCTCCAACTGCCATGTATTACAGTTTGATAAGAGTTACAGATACAGTTTCACACTGATTCTACTAAGTGGTCAAGACCCCAAAAGGGCACTGGACCCGTTTTTGGTGGGAAAACACAAGTACTAGTGTGTATAAAGTGTTTGGTTCCAGTGTAAGGTTAAATTACCACCATTTGCAATCTGGAATACAAAAGGTGAGTTCCTTACCATCTGTCTGTGTGCCCATCACCTCCATCTCTTTATCCTCAGTCAGGTTCTTCTTCTGCAGTTTACTGGCTGCACCGTCGCCTCCCTCTGGCCCCACAGCATTCTCCGTTAGTAGGAGTGTGTCCTGCTTCGCTGTGGCAGCTGAGGGAACCAACTCAGACTCTGGCATGGTGATATCCTTTGCTGAAGGCAGTACCACTGGGTCATCCAGACCTGGGAAATAACAAGGACAAGCTTAGTGAAGAAGCACCCAAAAATCCATAAAGATGTACACTTGTAAATGCAAGTACAAAGGCCATTTCATGCACATACACACACACATAAATATAGTGTCACAACTATCAGCAGACTGAAACACCAGGCTTTCTCCGTGTCTTTTACCTTGGTCCACTATGATCTCATTGGTCAGTAGTTCAGGCGGCTCATTTGCTGTGGGCTGGGAGAGGTCGAGGGTGTGGCTCAGAACAGGTTTCGTCTTGGTTTCATCAAGCCCCACCTTCACAGGCCCCTCCTCTGTAACTGGCCCCTCCCCCTTTAGCGTGGGAGCTCCATTCACCTGCCAAGGAGTCAACATCAGTGTATTTACCATATTCTTTTACATCACCACAAGGACGTCTTGGGCAGATAACGATTGTAATAATAGCAACAGCCAAAGCCAACAGCTATTAGGTCTGTGCAATAAAACACACAATTCAAGTTCCACAATATATAATTGCAGAATATTAGCATATCAGAAATACTGAAACAGCTCATCTCAATTAAATGTCCACTGTAGCTGAAGGTAGTCAACACTGACGATGATGCTGATATAATGCACACACAAAAAATGTAGTAAAATCATTTTGTTCCTCTTGTCATCAAAATTAATAACTTACATTCATGATCATAATATCTAACAAAATAATATGGGCTATCAATTTAGCTATAATCATGCAGCCGGAAAGGCAATCCACAATATTAGAGAGAAAAGCCATGAACCATGACGTGAATGAACAGATAAAGACAATTGAACATTGTTTCAAACGGCCAAACGTGACGCCATGAGGTGACTACAATGTAAGTGGAAAGCAGACTCTTCAGTAGCAATGGTCAGTTCATTTAGAATGCGAGTATTTTCGTATTACTAAAAATTCTTAGGGGTGGATGTAAACGCAGTCACTATGTTTCAGTGTGGGAGAAGGAAGTCAACTCACCTGTGAGTTAACTGAAGGAGGGATCAGCTTCTCCATCTTCTTCTGAACTTCCACTTTAGCGGCTACCACCCTCTCATCACACAGCTCCTTCTGGGACAGGATCTGGGTGTTACACTGGGTCCTGCACACACACACACGCGTGAATGACAACAGAGATTAAGCCAGTCACCTTCATCTCCCTTCAAACTGACCTCTGTAAATATAATATGAGTTTTGTAATGGATCTTTTTCCTTACATGTCATAAGTGAGTTTCTTGTTTAGGGTGTCGAGGTTGCCTTCGCAACTCTGCAGCTCCTTCTGAAGCTTCCCCAGGCCATCATTCAACTGGTTCAACTGACCTTCACACACACACACACACACACACACAAGATATAGACACAAAGAGCATCACAGAGCCACATAACTACATTTTCCTTGGATTTACTGTATAATTTACTGTCTAATGTTTGAAAAGTGTGCTGCCACAATCTGTTACAACTATAGATTAAATGTAACTTACCTTTGAGTTCCTGTATGGTTTTGGTACTGGAGGAAATATGTTGCTGCAATGTGTCCTGAAAGCAATAACACAATATCAATATCCAAAGTTCTCTGGCATTTTGTGGGTATGTGTGCGTTTACTGTGACTCAACAGATAACTGCCTCTCTCACACACACAAACACATAACATCTGAGCCTATGGGACCAGGCCTGTGGATTATATATTGTGTAATAGAATAGAGGTGAGTTAAGGACAGGCCACTAGCTTAGGTATCAGTCAAAAGCCACACCATTAGGGATCAGTGTTGGGGGTAACACGTTACACATTAATGTGTTACTGTAACCACATTACTTTGTCCCGTCACAGAGTAAAGCCAAAACAAGCCAAACAAAGTGGTAAATATGACTCAGAAAGTTGGAACTTAATGCTGTAGGCTCTATCTTTATTAGAAACCTTAAAATACCGATTTTGGGCCTGTCGTTACTTAGATACTTCTGCTGGTAATGTGGGTTTAGGATAGTTATTGGCCCAATGAACGCAAGTAAGCCTAGCACAATCGTTTTAGGGTGTACCGCAAAAGTAATGCAACGACCCCAACACTGTTAGGGATATGAGTGAGTGGTGAACACTGATCAAGACAAATATCTATCTTATACAGCTTCCCCGTAGTTCATCTGAATTAAACTACTACTTCTATGGATTTCTATGGACTGGTCTTTTAGAATATCAGCAGACGGCTTGTATATCTAGAGTGTGACGTGATGCACACTTTCCATGGATAACGCAGTTGACAATATGCAATCATTGTGTTTGTGTGTACCTTGTCCTGGCTGCAGGTGTTCTGGGCTCCTTCCAGCTGTCTCTTGTAGAGATTTTCTATGTGGCTGATCTGCTCCTTCTGTCTCTGGATCTCCTCCTGGAGATCATTCTTCTTCAGCTCTGCCGCTCCTTGCTCTGCCGTCCCCCGCCGCACCTGGCCCTCCAACTCGTACAGCTTGGTCTGGATGGACGGACGCAGATGAACACACAAACACACACAAATCAAGTTTGATGAATCCAACATTTTATTACAAATCCTGACATACACAGACACACTGAATTCTGCTGTCAAGTTTCCCCAAGCAGAAACTGATTGTCAGCCAGACACCTTGGAATGAGAACTAGGCATTTTGCCTTCTTTGCAATCCAAGTCTCCAGCACTGTACCGTATGACAAAAAATACATATACAGCATGTAGTACTGTAAACATTAACTGAACACCTTTTTATATCTGACATTCATGCACCACACTCATACCTGCTTTGTTCCTGTTCTTACCTTCCTTCCTTTTTCTTTCCACTGTAATTTTGATTGTATGTATTGTTGATGTCCTTATTTGTTTGTTTTTGTGTCTGTGTTTTTTTCTTCTCATGTGCTTTTAAAATGTAAAGCATCTTTGAGTACTGAGAAAAGCACTATACAAATAAAATGTACTATTACTATTAAGTGTGGCTTGGCAAGAAGACACAGGTATGTCATGATTGGCAATAAAATAATATATTAAACTACATTCAACTTCTGATTTCCGTAGCGTTCACTCAGAAACAAAAAGTAGCCTTTAAACAACTTAACTAATGATTTGATGTACATTGTGATATTTATCATCGAATTATGTGAAAATCATCTTTTGATTTTTGGCCCATATCGTTCAGTCTTCTTTTACAGGTGTATTGGTTTCTTTTTTTCCCCCTTTTTTTAAAGGGGATAACCACTGAAAATCTCTCTCAATCACTGTCACAGACAGACACACACACAGAAACACAGAAACCTACCTGTAGCTCCAGGTTGTGGGAGCTCGACACCCAGTAGTTGAACCCCAGTACCAGGACACAGGCGATCAAGGCACCAATCATCAGAGGAGGAGACCTGCCTCCGCGACGACCGTTACCCAGCCCACCCATAGCTGCCTACAGACTGAAGACAGACACCACAGCCAGGGTGAGTGCTCTTTCAATTAAATCAATTAATGGTTTTGAATTAAGCTTCTCTGTCTGTAAGCCACCAACTATATCTACCATATGACGGTAGCCAGTTAATCCTAGCTGATTGGAGGCCAGGTGCTGCTTCTGACATGGATTTAGACAGTGAAGGAGTCCTCATATGCATTGGCTTTGTATGTTAGTTTTAGACACACAAAAGGTCACTACAAGGGTCTGCAAGAGGTCAACAGATGTCAATTGCAATAGCCAAATGTTGTTGTTTTTTAAACACACAAAAACAACACTTAATCAAACCTCATTTGTGTAAAATAAAAATACAGTGACACGTTGATATGTTGTAACAGTGGTGTACCAATGCTGATACCAGTACTGTGCGTGGATGGGTATTGTGTATCAAGCACATATCACACTCACCGTACTGTCCTTGGTGTCATGAACCCCTCAGATACAAAGAACTGACAACAGGAACTCCACTACAGAAAGTGTGGTGTCATTTGACCACTTTAACACATATGACATATGTATAAATATGAAGACTGATTGTTAACCAATTTTCAATAGCACAGCTAAAATGGTCAGTGTCAATAGCACACAGATCTGTAACTAGTATCACCACATACTCAACACCAAGTACCAGTACTTGGACAACAACAAAGATGCCTAGATCTAACAATGCTGAATCGATTCAAATGTCTGCAAGGTGCTAGGAAAGCACACAAGACATTCCCATGGACTCGTCGGGATTGGATCACATGAGTTTCCATTCACCCATGCCAAGATCCAATGTCATTTCTCCGGGACAGTGCTGGCTTTCTAGTGTCATGTTGCATTGTGGTGGAACACAGCCATTACGGGTCCAGCCCTCACTCACGCCCCTCGGGTTCTTTCCGATATGCAAATGATAAAAAGCCTGACCCAGACAAACCTGTGATGCAGCAGTAGCCTGCACGGGTTGGCCACCTCAGCACTAAGTTAGCTAGCAAGCCTCGGGGACAAGGGGAGAAAGTCTGGCGTCTGCTAGCCAAATGGCAAAAAGGCTAAGGCCTGCGAGTGGGTTACAGACAAGTCAGGACTCGTCAGTAATGCTAACCAGTCCGCCAACCTGATAGCTACCATTATACCTGTTCACGTTAGAAAGGCAACACGATGACTCGTTAAGTTGAGCAGCTAACGTCACATTCAGGGAGCAGCTTCGTGGACAACTGGCTACATTTGGTTGACAATATTAAGCGACACATTTGCCACACAAAAAACCGTGATATTTAATGAGCTATGAGTTTAAATTACAACACCACGCGTTTCAGTAATTTGACGGCAAACTAACGTTAGACAAGTCAATGCCATGTCAGTCAGCATAACCACGTATTTTTTATTCTAGTCAACACAGGGCACCTAACGTTAACTTAGCTATGTTACGCAGCAAGCTAACATCGTTAGCCAGACGGCGCTAGCAGTCAGACGCACCACTTACCCGGTTAACTTGACTCTAATCGATGACGTGTCCAGTTGGTGTAACGTTGATAGTTGACAATTTTTCCGCGTTTTCCAACAATTATAAACGGGACAATAGGTAATTATCTCGAGTCCGTTCTCATGAATCGATGCTCGCTAGTCCCTCTGTTGTGTGCGGGACTGGGACGGTGCTGCCTGCAGTTTGGAACGCTGCAACATTTGGCTTTAAAATAAAGTACCTAAACATCGCCGTGCATAGTGATGGGCGGACTCGAATCCTTTGCGACACTGCTGTGTTGAACCAGTGCTTCGAGGCGTGGGTCAAAGTGGCCAGGTCACGTGATTTCGTCAAACGAAGGGTCGTTACGTCACGCTGTTTCGAACCGTGTGGAAGAGATGGTGGTTCGACGCTAGGGGGTCGAACCCGGGTCAAAATGAACGGCAACGACTGATCTCGAATCTGTTCTCATACCTTGGGCTCATACTAACTGACTGATTCAAACGAGTTTGGGCTGATCTGCAGTCAGTGATGGCAGGTTTCCTGCAGATCACCTGATGTGCCTTCCCACCAATATTTCCAATAAAAACTCATAAGAAACCGTTTAAATGCCAAAACACTTTGAACAAACTGTTTCCCTCATCCAGCTCGTCACACAAGCTCTTCCCTTCACAGAATGGCCTTTCATGCACAAATGTTGATTTAATGCACAAATGAAGGTATAACCATATAAATGCCTTCTTATGTATGAAAGTCTACAAATAGAACACTAATATTGTATATAAGCTATATTGTCAGACTTTATTTATACACAAATGATATAATGAAAATGATTAAAATACAACCATATAGAGACCTACTTGTATATGAAGGTCTACATGTTCTACATCAATTCAGGTCTGTTTGTTTCAGGATATTGTACACTACTCTTAGAAGAAAACATATGCAAGTAACGTCCAAGTTGTTGAATCATTGTAGGTGATTTTTGGGGGGTGGATCGTCTCGTTGCATTTACACACATTTGACCAGCAGATGCCGCCAACATGCGGGGTCTCGAGCGTTTCAAAACAGTGAATCTTTTACCAACGCAACTGGTTTAATTGGCTTAAAGCGTCAGAAAGCCTCTTTTCTCCCATCATTAGTAACAGTATAAAACAGTAGTGCAACATCAACCGAAAAATGAAACATTCAAAATAAACAAGAATTACAATTACAGTGTAAAACAAAAGAGCCGCAGCTACACAGTAAACAAAAAAGAAGTTCAAACAAGTAGGTTACACATTGCAGTAGCAACTTGTATTGCTCACAATTGCAAGAGCAATGGCAGGTTCTTGGCAACACTAGTGCCACTAGTACCACACCTGTTGTTGTTTGCCCGTGTAGCGTAAATGATCTATCATCACGTGATAAATTACGTGATATCGGATCGGTGCATAGACTCACATTACATTACATTACATTACAGCATTTAGGAGACGCCTTTATCCAAAGCGACCTACATGTCATACCGTTGGCGGAGGCAGCCATGCAAGGTACCAACCTGCTCAATGGGAGCAATTCAGGGTTAGGTGTCTTGCTCAAGGACACTACGACAGATTTTTCCCGGGAGGAGCTGGACTCGAACCGCCGACCTTGCAGTTGCGGGCCAGGAACTCTACCTCCTGAGCTACTGCCGCCCCATACAAGTATACATTGCATGCATCATACACATAGTACATCACACCATGCACCACACTACACGCAAACACATATATTTGCATGTCTTTGACTGTGGGAGGAAACCGGAGCACCCGGAGGAAACCCACTTACTCGCCGATATCCAATCCAGCGCTTTAGACAGTATCGGAGGCGTTTCTGATACTGGTATCGGAACAACTCTACTAGCCTGCATACTTTTTGTGGGTTGATGCGATGTTCTAAGCATTAAACTACACAATAGGTTTGACATAGTCAAGTAAAGTAGATAAAACATTCAAGACACCACAGAAAGAAACAACCTGTGTCTGTTGTCTTATCTGAACAAACGACCCCTGACACACTCAGTATCTGTTGTGTTTTTGCTGGTGACAGTAACTGTGTGATGATATGACCTCATCTAGTTTAGTTTTATATTCATGCAGGTACTGTTAGGTCCTCTGCATAAGAGTGTCTGCTGAAGAAGTGGCTTTTGATGCCATGGATTTCAAACTTCCATGTTTCGGTTTTGCAGGAAATTGGGTTGTATAATTATGGCAGCACAGCATATCCTGTAGCTTTAGACATGACTTTCTTCTTTGTAATCTTCCTAAACGGCAGCAGTGAGACAGTAAATAGAACTGGTTACATTGTTAAGCAACAGTCGCACCCTTAACTCCAGGGACTGAATTTAGTGGCACGTTCAACAGTATATTTATCAGTGTGTTTCTTGCTCTTGTAAATAGGAACAGTTTGCTTTGTGAAACTTTACAGTGCGTGTGCACACACATACTCACACTGTGTGTGTGTGTGTGTGTGTGTGTGTGTGTGTGTGTGTGTGTGTGTGTGTGTGTG
>OMOT01039370.1:0-23825 GCA_900312575.1 Acanthochaenus luetkenii
TGCGTTGTATAGTTGGTCTGACTGATGTTGACGAAAAATGTACTACTGTAAGTCGCTTTGGACAAAAGCGTCTGCTAAATGATGTAATGTAATGTAATCATGTATGTACTTTTAACTGGGCAAAAATTTTGCGTTTCATATGTATCATATATGAAACCTACATTTTCAGGACATTTAAGGTACTTATATTGGATAGTGGTTGTTAACCATTTGGAGTCCACTGATATAGTGTGTTGAATTGATGCAATACGTTCTTGGAAACAAATGAGAATATACAGCTGACATCTAAATTACTCTCAGACACTGCAAACCTGTAATATTGCAATTAATACAATATTTTAAAGCTCTTTATTATCTGATCATAATTGTAATAACATTAATTAATCATGAAGAGCATTTTAAGATCAAGCCACAACGATAGAAACGTGCATCCAGAAAATGATTTCCCTCAAGAATTTGGGCACATATACATAAATCGCATAAACATGTTGTAATAGTAACATGCCTATTATTTTCCTAACAAAAACTCTGCATAATACAGGGATTTAGTATGTATACTTCCAACCTTCAAATGAAGGCTTTCCATATGTTTTAATTTGGCCATTTAAGTATCCGTCTCATCTTGATGACGTTTACCATTTCTATTTACTGTGGAGCTGCAGGTACACTTCGGAGAGGCAATTCTTTCAAAACACACATTTTTAGTCTTCTAACAGGTACGACAGTAATATTTGTCGTCTGCATATATGATGTAGATTAATAATACATTCGTTAATTTAAGTAGTCTATGAATATAATGGTGAAATACAGCCGCGTTGACCCCATGGCAGCTTAGCTTATTCTACACGTTAGCTAACCCGGCTAGCTAGTTAACTAACGTTATCTAGCTAATGCTGCTACTAGTGCTAGGCTACTACCAGTGTTACTACTGACCTGCTTAACAGGTGACACTTGGCACATTTGAATGAGCTAAATACTGTCTAGCTAGTTAGCTAACTACAGATTATTTTAGGAAGTATAACTGCATGGTATTGATTGTACGGTGGGCATTGACACAACAATGTTGCTCCGGCGCCGCTAAGGCGGTTAGCAAGCATATGGTAAACGTTAATGACTCTCAGTCATTATGCCTTTGCATTAAAGAGAACGTCACGTCAAGTTGTAAACAGAAAATAGTCCGTTTAATGTCTTTGTTCACCAGGAAACGTAGATACGTAGAACATGGAACAACTAGATAGTTAGCCTTTAAAACGTCCTCGGAGAGTAAGAGAGGATGGCATGTATAATCGTGGCAAACGTTGGTGTTAAATAGCCAATTTGCTGAGAGCTATCAAACTAAGTTGTGTGGCAACCTAGAGACTCTACTTCCAGTGAGTGGTGCACAAAGTGATGATGAGCAGCTAGCTTGCTGTTGATGATGAGGTGTGGAGGTTAGCTGTCTGTGTGCTGAATGATTGGGGCGGAATGATGATCATAAGATGATGATAGGAATACTGACGACGGTGATGATGTGGTGTGTGTGCAAAATCTTTATGCATACTCACTAATCCCTGACTTGGTTACCGTAGTTAACTTTCTTGTATTTTTGTCTCTTAAGTCCTTCCTCTTCTTTGTTGTCTCTGCATTTCTAGGGCCAGGATTTTGGGCCCCAGAAGCAGCAGCAGAATTATCTTGGATGGAGTGAGCGTGGAGCCCTAGTGAGATGACTGACCAGGGCAACAACAATCAGAACATCTCCTGCAACCCCTTCGCTGCCCTCTTCAGCTCATTGGCTGATGCCAAGCAGTTTGCATCAGGCCAAAATCCACAGCAGCTGTCTGCTGAACCACCACGTGAGTAGAGTTGTCAGATCCTCTGCAAGCCAATACTAACAGCTACAGACAGTGCTTATTTGGTCAGGTCCAGCGGTCTTACAATACAATTTATAGCATAATCTCAAGGCTAGAGAAGCGTCTGTGGTCTTTTATTGGTCAGTATAGCCCATGATACATTGTTTCTGTCTTTAATTAATCCATGTGAGTGAGTTCATACCTAACCTTTGTATCCTGTATTGCAGTGGAGGACTCAGGAGAAAGCCAGTCAGAGTCAGAGAACTCGGTGTCAGACAGCATTGATGAGAATGACGACTCGGTGGCAGAGATCAGCCGTTCATTCCGTTCCCGCCAAGAGCTGTGTGAACAACTCAACGTCAATCACATGGTCCAGCGAATATTCCTCATCACGCTGGACAATAGTGAGTCAAAGGAAAAATATGTCAGACTTTGATCTGAAACTGAGACAGATGCTGCAAGTTAGGCCATTATGTAGAATGTGGAATGCAAGCTGCACCTAATTTTGAACTTACATTTTTGGGTTGCACACAGCCACAGCAAGACGAGTACTGTCAAAACTGTTTTCCATAAAGTTTTGTAATTACCGTATGTCAGAGATTCTCATATGTTTTGGACACAGATTGGCCTGGGCCTTAGTCCCTACGCCTGTTTTGTGTTGGATAAACATGTCTTTTAAATAAAAACCTAAATTGGACTGTAGACTAATTATACCCACATACTGCTTACACTCCAGAAGCACATTCCAGTGAATTTCATATTGCACAGCAGGCAAGGCATTGTGTTGTGCCATCATTCTATTTTGTCATTTTGTAGGGTACAGTAATGCATATTCATGTTACGTACCATACGTTTTAAGCCTTGTGACTCTGTATCACATAAAAGTCCCCTGGTCTGTCAGCCACTGCTAGTATTCCTCTCTGTTTTCCAGTATTTTTGGCTGATTAAACATGGATTTACTAATACACAAGATTTATGTTGCAAAAGCCCAATTTACACCCACAAATGGCGACATCAGGCTATGTGGTCATACATCTACTGGACCATCAGACAGGCAGCACCAGTCACCTATTCTTAATGTTATGTGGTTGTTAGTGTGGGTAATATGGCACCTGGGTTATCAAATGGGCACCTCCCATCACAGATGTCTAGTTGAATTAGGCCCACGACAGCTCCAGAAGACTCAATAGTGATTTCTGACATCCCAGAACCGCCCCCCTCCCTCGACACCAAATACAGCTAATGTCACCTCCACTACCCTGTATTTACACTTATGCTGGATAAGTAGATTGTGTGTAACTAAAGCTTGGTCAAGCTACAGCCTGAGCAGTCTGTTTCCTGGCAGTTGCTTTCATGATGGAATCAACTGTAGCAGAGTGACTGATTGATCAGTGTTTTAAAGTATCAGATGCCTGAGTCGGTCTCTGGGTATGTCATCAAGGTATACAACTCCCACCACCTCCTCCTCCCTCTCATCAACCTCAATCAGACTGACAGAAAAGTGCCCGATGATGTAATTATGTTGATCTTAAATAGTAGCCTAGTCTCATCTGTTGTTCTTAGTGTTGTTGAACTGCTGGCCATCTTGAAAGTCTAATTTGACGTTTCCAGTAACAAATGACTCACCACCCTTTTAGACAATACTGAGACCGCTGAGACTGCTTGAAGATAAGTCATTATGATCTGGAAATGGAGAGTGAAAGTCCCTCTGATGAATTCCTTAACCACTTGAGTCTGTCTGAAATAAGTCTGAGCAAAGTAAATTAGAGACACAAGTAATATATTTTGTACCTCAGTTTTTCCATACATGCGGTGTACCCTATATAACAGAATTATGATGGGTTTATTTATTTCCCAGGTACAATTATTCCAGTACTTGCGCTTGATTTGCGTTTAGTTTCATGTTTTGTTATTTTGAGCTATGATTTGACCTGACTTTATTTTATGCACTCTGGTTTCATTGTCACCCCTAGGTGACCCCAGTCTGAGAGGAGATAATGGGATCCCTCCTCGCTGTGTATACTTGGGGGAGGTGGCTTCAGACCTGGACGGACAGGACTGGCTGGACATGGACAACATAGAACAGGTAGATGTCACCACTCCTTTCTTCCAATTTCTTGTTTGTTTCCCCTCAATAAAGCACTGAACAATTGGTAAACTAATGAAGGGATGGGACACTTTAAAGAATGTCAAGAGCGACCTTTAGGAACAAACGGGTTCAGTTCAGAATACATTGAGATGCAAGGAAGTGACACTGTTGGAACTTATTCAGAATCTTTGTGTAAGGAATAGATACAAAATGTATTGGGGATGGCATTGGATTTGTGGATTTCATTATTTGACATTACATTTTAGATGGTTAGAAAAATTGTGTGGGTGAGCCACCTAACAACAAAGTAATAAAATGTACTGGATGTTTTATACTGACCGAGTCTGTGACGTTTCTCTCTGTCCTCCAGGCTCTATTTAACCGTCTGCTGCTACTAGAGCCAGGAAACCATCTCATCTACATGACCTTGTGCAGTGCTGTTAACCTGTCTGCTGACCGTGATGCTGGAGAGAAATGTGCCATCCCCTACTTGTATGCTTCCTACCAGAGGGCCAAGGAAGAGGTGGGAGCTTTACCTACATTCCTTTGTAATTGTAGTACTTCAGTTCAACTATATTTTAAAAGAATGCTGTTCAGAGATCACCTGCTATGTATTCCACACTAAATGTGGGTAATCTGTTGGGACATAGGAATAACCTAAATCCTTTCATAACTCCAATGACTTCTTGATAATCTGTGTACCAGGTGAAAAAAGTACCAGAGAAGCTGCTGTCGTTTGCTGTGCGCTGTAAGAACCTGACAGTGTCTAACACGCGGACGGTTCTGCTCACCCCAGAGATCTACATCAGTCAGAATGTCTACGAACAGCTTCTGGATCTGCTGCTGGAGGGCGTCAGTGGAGCACGTAGGTTCTGGATTGGGCTATATTTGGCCTGTCTGTTCTGTTCTTGTGTTCTCTCTTTCTTTCTTTTTCTGTCTTTCACCTTTTTCTTCACTTATTTTTTTATTATGTTGTCTTTGGTGCAGCCTCTCCTCTAGTCTTCCCTACTCAATCTCTTATAAAGTTGTAACCCGTTTGACTGCATTTCAGAACCAGAAGAGGTTGTTGAGTTTGTGGAGGAGGTCATTGCTGGCCTGCTCTGTGACCAGGAAGTGCGTACCTTTGGGGAGGTGGTAGTATCAGTGCTTGAAAGCTTCCAGGAGCGTATCAAAGACTTGGACCTGTGCCAACCTATCCTCTCCTCCTACCTAGATGTGCTCCTTTACTTCAGCCACCAAAAAGATATTGCCAAGGTCAGGAGCCATATTTAGAGTTGTTACTGTAAAGTACCAAATGATAACACCATTAATATTCAGTAAACACATAACATTTCAAAGTGGTAACCTGACCTTCAGAGTACCGGTACTATCAAACCTTCTAGTTTGTGTGATTTCAGTACCCAAAAATGTCAGAACCTTCGTTTTAATTTTCTCTAATCCTAGGTGTTGGTGGAACACATCCAGCCCAAAGACCCAGCTAATGGTTTGCAGTACCAGAAGAGCCTACTGGGGGCAGTGTTGAGTATCTCCTGCCTATTAAGAACCCCAGGTGTAGTGGAGGGACATGGCTACTTCCTCAACCCCTCCCGTTCCAGCGCCCAGGAGACAAAGGTCCAGGAGGCCAACATCCATCAGGTGAACAGATGCGCTTTAGTTTGCCATTTTTTAATTGGAAAAAGTCCTTTGAGATATGCTTGTGATAAAGGGCTATACAAATTTTAACTAGATTGGAACTATATGGAGTCTTTTAGATAAACAATACATTGTATTTTTCATTATGAATTTGAATCACAGCAGTGGCATTTTGTATGTGCATGAGATTAATTGTTTCCCTTGATTAGACTGAGGTAAGCTGCCAACAGCAGCCAAGCAGATTTTGTGAATAAAAGAAAGAGAACTGTGCAAACATGGAATAAGTCAATTTCATGTTTGTAATAAAGTAACCTCATTTAGGGAGACAAATATTTTGCATTTGTATTTAAAATACTAAAGAAAATGTGCAAGGTATAAAACCCTCAAAAGATTGACAAAATTTTCCCCTGGTTCCTCACCAGCCTTTTTGCTGAATACATCAGTGTATGACAGACCGCTTTCAAAATATTCTAAAAATCTAATGGTGGCTGTTGAGTTTTAAAATCATGATTTTTGAATGGTTTCTTAATCATCAATTTATTAACATTTATTTCACTTAAAAACAAGCACACAATTTGTGATAAGCAGCTCTGTGAAACCAAATACAAAAGGTTAATGGAGCTTATTGGTTACTTAATTAAGCAACGTGTGCTGCTCCCGTCACGTAGCTGTTCGCTCTTAAATGTGTTCATACAGCATGAGGATACTTTTATCAGTGAAGTCCTGCATACTGGAATCATCATAGTTATCATTAATGCAACTTTTGGATCAATCGATATAGACAATGAAAGATAGCCAATCAGGAAAGAGGGATGTGACATCACCAATCTACAGGAAACTCTCGAGTCCAATGAGCTGTCAGATCTCAGTGTTTTCTCAGACTCAATAGATTAAGAAAAACAACTACAAACAACTTGGTTCTTCTGTACATACCCATTTACTGTACATGAACCCCAACTTTATGCCATATCTTGGGTGTATTCTCAAATATTCATAAAACGCACCAACGTTATGGACTGAGCATCACGGTAAAGTGTTTTCTTATTCTTAATTGTGAATTGCGAGGTTATTTTCTACACAAAGTATTGAGCAAATAAGTAGGGAATTGACAGAAAATTGGGCCTGTATGCACTCGCCATTTATTAACAATCAATGGTAGCATGGTGAGCAAAGGTCTCAGACCCAGCTCACCCAAATTAACTTACTGTACTTGGATACAGAAGTTATTTGGTGTGTGCAGCCTTTGTCCTGTAATTCACGGGTGTGCCATAATGGAGACCATCCTGCAAAAAAAAGGGAGGGCAGTGCTGATTAAAAGGGCAGGGAGTTTTCTAAATTTATCAATTGAGCTTGTAACCATGCAAGGATGTGGATGTGTATTAGTGACAATGTATAGAGCTAATGATCTTTACTCTCGTTGTTTAGTTTATGGGCCAGTTCCACGACAAGCTGCACCAGATCCTGAAGAACCTGCTTCAGCGCCCTGGCGAGACGCGCCACCTGCTCCTCTCTTGGTTGGGTGGCTGTCTGCAGGCTAATGCTGGCCGTACCAAGATATGGGCCAATCAGATGCCCGAGATCTTCTTCCAGATGTACGCTTCAGATGCTTTCTTCCTAAACTTGGGTGCAGCACTGCTAAAGCTGTGTCAGCCATTCTGCCGACCGCGTTCGCCCAAACTACTCACCTTCAACCCCACCTACTGCGCCCTCAAAGAGCTGAGCGAAGAAGAGATGCGCATTCGCAATGTGCATGCCAGAGGTTAATATGTGTGTGAAAGAGAACGTGAGAGTGTCACAGCTGTTCCCTTTTACCGCCTTCAGTTAATTTTGTCCTTTAATTTGATATAACAGCTTCTATGTAGCAGTTTTAATGGTAGTGCAGCAATTCTGATATTAAATGTTTTATTTATGGAAGTAGAATTTTCAGATAGAATATTCTCAATTATGTGACTAAATGGTGACTTGTCTTCTGCACCAGGTCTCCACAAAGAAACCTGTCTGATCGCTGTGCCCCCTCAACAGCCGGTGGAGTATGCCCAGTCGTACAGCCTGCTGACTGAAAACCTCATCCTAACACAACTCACGCTGCACCTCGGCTTCCACAGGTGAAGCAAAAACACAAACACGCACAAATCATCCATAAAGAAGTTAAAGTGAGGCTGGAGACTTTCTTCACTTGAAGACAGCACAGTTTCACAGCTCCCACAACAACTTAGTATGATGTTCCTCATTTTTGCACCACATCAACATTAACCTTTGTTTATGTCTTTTCTTTTTGTGTTTGTGTACCTGTGTGCATGTATTATGTATATGCGCAGACTCCACGAGCAGATGGTCAAGATGAACCAGTCTCTCCACCGGCTCCAGGTTACATGGCAGGAAGCCCAGCGAACAGGCAGCCCCATGTCCGAGCAGCTCTTGGAGCAATTTGAACGTCTAATGATCGTTTACCTATCTACCAAAGCTGCTGCCACACAGCCTGCCATGCTGCAATGCTGCCTGAACCTCCAAGCCTCCTCTGCTGCTCTACTGGTTCAACTGGGTCTGGGAAACCAGGGGCCTGAACATGTACCACTCAGCTTTCCACTGCCTTCCCTACAGAGTTGTATGCTCTGCTATGTACCAGGTAGGTTCACATACAAATTCTGTCAAATAAAAAGCCTAGCTCTTCTGGTTAGATAATTTATATATTTTGAAATTATTGCAGCTGTGCATGCAATGTAGGAAACGTCCCTCAAAGGATATTTATTTTGGTATTAGTCACTCATTCATTCATTTTTGTTGAATATTCTCAACATGATTGCAGTCATGACATAAGAATGCATTTTTATGTCTCAGAGTTTTTTGCTGAGAACGTGGGAGATTTTTTCATCTTCCTGCGTCGATTTGCTGACGAGGTTTTGGAGTCCTCTGCTGAAAGTCTGGAGCATATCCTCAACTTCATCACTGTCTTCATGGGCAACGTAGAGAGGTACAAGACAGAGACTTAAAGTGTGATTGTAGTCCGTTGTCAGGTTTAATGGAAGTAAGACCCATGGGGTTCAGTGGGGCTTATATGGTGCAGGGCATTTAGAAGTATTCACATATTGTTCCAAACCTTCCTACCCTGCCTCCCCAATAGGATGAGGAACCCACACTTAAGGGCAAAGCTGGCAGAGGTCCTAGAGGCGGTGATGCCCCACATGGAACCTGTGGCTCCCGGTTCTGCTCAGCCAATCATGTTCCAGCGAGAGAGAGTCTTCTGTACCTACAGACATGCACCTCAGCTGGCTGAGGCCCTCATCACTGTGTTCGTAGACATTGAGTTCACCGGTGAGGGATATGGTTGTATTGCTGATAAGCTGTTGTATTGCCAGTGCTAGCTGCAGCTCTGCAGTACTTTGGGCACTTGGTTTTAATGATACTGTAGACCAAACCCCTTTATTTGACTTGATTTTGTGGGAATGGACTAGAACCAGACAGACCAGAAGTTCAATTTGAACCTGAATTTCCAGGGTCCGCTCAGATCCTGGTTTATGTTATGTTTTCAAAATAGACAGGATTTTCGGGGTCCTTGTAATAAAGTTGCAGGGCTTTTCCGGTTTGGTGAAACTGTTAAGATCTATGCAGGTTGACCAGAGATCAAGAGAAGAAGAGGAGAACGTTGAAAGAGCTAAAGACAAATATCAGATCGTAGCAGATAGAGATGAAGCACACTTGATTTTTTTCCATCACCTTTCCTCTCAGGTGATCCTCACCAATTTGAACAGAAATTCAACTACAGAAGACCCATGTATCCCATCCTCAAGTATATGTGGGGCGAAGACAACTACAGAGAGAGTATCAAGGTAATGAATACTGAGTGTCTTTGGACAGTCTTCATCGGTTTGTAGTGTATTATCAAAATTGAAGAGGGCAGCATGGTAACTCAGTGGTTAGCACTGTCACCTCACAGCAAGAAGGTCCTTGGGTTGATTCCCTGCCCTGGCCCTTTCTGTGTGGAGTTCTCTCCATGTTCGTGTGGGTTTCCTCCAGGTGCTTCGGTTTCCTACCACAGTACAAAGACATGCAAGTCAGGTTGATTGGAGACTCTTGTCAACAGCTGAGTGTGAGTGTTTGGGTGCACCTCGGCTGTCTCAATCAGAAGGCAGCTGCCTGCTGCCCCGCTGTCTGAGCAGTCGATGTCCTTCAGAGCAGCGTTTTTATCTGTACCTACAAACAAATCTGGTTTGAGACAGGATCCCAAGGCAGCATGTAAGTCATGACGTCATTTTCGCTTACGCAGGAATGTCTATACTCTGTCCATTTAATATGTTTGTTCTGAGTTTCAGAACAATCTTGGTAAATAAGCGTTTTACATTTAAACAGAATTAATATTCAGTGACAACATTGCCTATTTCTCGGTTGAAAAATGATCAGAAAACAGACTGTATACAAATTTGTCTCTGGCTACTGTCACCTGCCATTTTTTCATCTGGACGGCAGTGGATGCACAGAATTGTGAGATATTTTTTCACTTTTTTCTTTTAAGAAGAACGATACTTCTATGCTGCCAAATTTAGGCACCTCAGCAGGCAGTGTTTTATACAAACGTTGGATCAGGACATGCCTCGATGCCTACCTGCCTCCGAATGCATTTTTCCTGTTTGGGACACAGCTCCAAAAACCACTCCTCCTTTTTCTCACGACCACCTCTCCTCCGTGACCCAGAAATGTATGTTCATACCATCATGTTGCTTGCTGTCCCAATAGTGGAGAAGACAAGACAAGAGAAGCCACTCCTGGAGTCTCCCTCAGCGGAGGACATACAAATGGCCTTCTTCTTAATTCTCCTCCCTTTGTCTCCTTCAAGTTACTTCCTGGTAGGAGAGGAGTGGTAGTGAACAATGGGAGGAAAGGACTAGTGAAAAAGCCTTGGGAAGCACCCTTTGTCTCTATCTGTGTAAGCCTTGGGATGGACTGGCAAAATGTCCAGGGTGTTTACCTGCCCCGCCCAATACATGCAGACTCCAGCCCCCTGTGACCCTCAGTAGGAATAAGCGAGTAAAGACAATGAATGAATGAATGAAAAACAAATTAACATGTAGGTGATTCTATATCTGAAAAGTGTAATTTATCAATCAGATTTATCCCAGTGTACTATTCATCTTGTTGAATGTCTCTTGTTTCAGCGTCTGGCCATCTATGCATCTGAGAACCTGGAGGCCATGAACCCCCCTCTGTTCCTGAGGTATCTCAACCTACTAATGAATGATGCCATCTTCCTACTGGATGAGGCTATTCAGGTGAGACTGTGAGACTTTTTGGAGTTCATTACCCTCCATAAAAACGTATTAAAGTATACACCGACTTTTTGCAAATAACACTCTTCTTTTTGTGTGTGTGTGTGTAGTACCTAAGTAAAATCAAGCTTCTGCAGCTGGAGCGGGATCGAGGGGAATGGGAGGGCCTGGCACCTGACGCCCGAAGGGAGAAGGAGTCTAGCCTGCAGATGTTGGGACAACTGGCACGCTTCCACAACATCATGTCCAACGAGACAATTGGCACACTGGCCTTCCTCACCTCAGGTCAGGCAGAAAGGATAGTTCCATGTAATCCTGTTTATTGGTAAAAGTAATTGATGGTTATTTTCATCCCTCTCTTGCTTTTTCTCTTACTCTACCATGTCATTTTCCCTTTTCCCGACTTTCTCATTCCCAGAGATCAGGGGCATCTTCGTGCACCCCTTCCTGGCTGAGAGGATCATCTCCATGCTCAACTACTTCTTGCAGCACCTGGTGGGGCCCAAGATGGGTGCCCTAAAGGTCAAGGACTTCAGTGAGTTTGACTTCAAGCCCCAGCAGCTTGTCTCAGACATCTGCACCATCTACTTGAACCTGGGGTATGTTCACCCCTATTTTTCAAACTGAATGGATGAACAAAAATGTTTAAAAGAAAATGCTAAAAGTACTTGTCATTCTGTGTTCTTTAAACCTACTGGTTTAATACTTTTCTTCTTTTTAATCTCTTATTCTTTGATTGGTGCCATGTTATCTGGAGTAAAAAATACAGTTGCACATTACTGTACACATCTGCTGCAAATATGCCCGTTTCATAGATTTAATTGTGAGTACATATAATAAATCTCTTCTAGTTTCCAAACACTAATGAACAATGTTTCTTTGTCTGTGGCAGTGACGAAGAAAACTTCTGTGCTACAGTCCCTAAAGATGGCCGTTCGTACTCCCCTACCCTGTTCTGTCAGACAATTAGGGTCCTGAAGAAGATCAACAAGCCTGGGGAAATGATTGTGTCATTTGGACTCATTGCTGACAAAATCAAGGTATAATTTGACTTGGAAACCATTGACATCCTTTTGCCAGAGATGCGACTACAATTAATATCTAGTACAGTAGGAAATATGTATGTAGTCATTCTGCCTGTCTTTCTGTCTTAGTCCCATGCAGACAGACAGCAACAGGAAGAGGAGACGTATTCAGATGCCCCAGATGAGTTCTTGGACCCCATCATGTCCACCCTGATGCTGGATCCTGTTCTACTCCCGTCCTCCAATGTAACAGTAGACCGCTCAACCATAGCAAGACATCTACTCAGGTCAGTTACTTCCTACAAATTCCTGAAATGCTATCTTACTACATCGTAGAATAATCTCCAGTAGGCAACATACTCACCCATTCGATTTTTGTCATTGTTTTAGTATGGTCACTAATTGCAAAGAAATTAGGGTGTATGTGTCTTTGTTCTAACAAACATCTGATACATTACTCGGAATCCAAAATGAACCATAGTATGATTTATACATGTAAAATTGGTGTACAGTAGTCAAAAAGTAACCATCCATTGATTATTTTCTCCTTGTAGTGACCAGACGGACCCATTCAACCGCAGTCCTCTTACCATGGACCAGATCAGGCCAAATGAGGAACTCAAACAGCAGATCTTACAATGGCTGGATAAGCATAAGCAGGAGAAGCTGCAGCTGGGACCTAGCGGCTAGCCTTGATCCCTCTCTGTGATAAACAATGACTGCATCCCTGTTTTCTTTCTTTGCCCACTACTAGTGTGCTCCTCTGCTTCTTGGCTAATCCATGGTGTGCTTTCCTCTGTGGATTTCTTCAGACTCTTCCAGTCCGAATTTACATTGCGTCAGCCTTTCATGCAGCCCTCATGTTCATTGGAATATCCCTATTTGTGACAACAGTCAAGGCAAACTCTAGCCCACAGAGTGGTGACAAGTTCAAAATCCATATATATTAGCTGATGCACCCCTTTGATGCCCTATTGGTAAACATTAGTGGGTTGGTACAGCCTCTGGCCCTTCTCTCGCTGAATACTGTGTATTATCTGTTGTTATTACATTCAGAACTATGGCCAGAGGTATCAGTTCAGCAGGACTTGATGAATGTACTGTATTAACTCCTGACTGACCAGCCGGTCTGCCAAAACAAGATTTTATACTTCAGAGTAAATATTTTTGGGAACTCTGATGGCACAACATGGAATCTTGTCTGGTTTGATTTGTCCACATTCATACAGAAAACACCATCCACACAGTGGTCATCACTCTCCTTTGAACTTACATTTACCAGATTAACTAATTTAGTCTAGCATTTTAGACAATTGATTTGTTTTATGCAAGCATAATGTATTTTGAACATGTGGGCAAACAGTTCTTCATCAGTGGAATCGGTGCCTAAAACCAAGAGCCTTGCAGTAATGTCAATGAATGAAGATTTCAGACTTATTTCATACTCTTAAGATACATTATTATTAGTTTGTTCCTTTGAGGCATATGGGGAACTATAGGTAGAATATAAAATAGTCGGAAAGCGGCGAGTAGCAAAAGATAAATACTTGTTTGAGTAGCTTTTTGGATTTAAGATTTTTTAATGCCAGAGAGTAATTGTATGAAAGAGCGAAATGTGAGGGAGAGAATATGTATTTGTTGGCATGCATTCATATTGTATGTTGAATATGTACCACCTGAATGATTACATGGGTTAAATTATAATGCAATATTTTTACGTGTTAATTATTAGTATAACGTTATTATTTTGGATGTAATATGATTAAGAAATAAAGAAAACAACTTGCGTGTTATATAAGAAATGGATATGGTCTCATTTAGAATAATAGAAGATTTCATTCTTCTCAGGTTCATTGTATTAGAAAAGTGAAGTACTGTACTTTATCAGTACAGTATACAATATCAGCTATATTAAATGGCTAATGGTATTAACAGCAACAGAGGACCTCGAAGAATGACGTATTTTACAAGTGGAACATTTTGTTTAAATATATAGATTTCCTATCAGAAACCAGTATTTGAAATTCCACCTACTGTATCAGTAAAATAATATTACGGTAATTCAATGCAAGTATTTTGTTGAAAACCATTGTATGAATGTCAATTATATTTCACTCTTCATCTGGTCATGTCAGCTGTGTCTCAATTGTCTTTTGGTAGCACACCACAATCACAGTTTTATGGATCTTTACTGTTGCTGTATTTTGTCCCAAAGTCACTTCCAAACATGTTTCTATGTCCTGACACAAGCTTAGGAAGGAACTGCATGGGAAATTCCTGATGCAACTGTAGGGCAAGAGCCATGCATGTGCCTCTAGTGGTCAACCAAGCAATGGGAAATTATGACTGCACCTATCCTACTAACAGGGAATACTATTCTAATGACTCAACAAATTCCTCTGGACTAGGACAGTATGATCGGTATTCATGAATAACAGCTCATGACTAAAATATTTCTATAAAAGTAATTTATGATGTTAACCAGATGTACAACGTGAAGCAGTTCCAAAGTTTGTTCGATCTCTTACAGCCATGGGAGATATAGTACTTAACCAAATCATATACCCATATATCCATTGAGCAGTCTGTGTGTGCTCACAGTCACCCTTTCCACTCTTCCTACTTCATTCTCAATGGTACTGTATATGTGGCATCCAGGATTGGAGAGTAGTTTCATTATATGTAATTAAAACTAGTAGTTTATAACTACCACAGTATCTTTGTTGTAGTTCAATTAAATTCAAATTTGGATAGTGTTTTTCATAGTTTGTTATTTTTTGGTCATTTTTAGGCACATTTGACTGCTGAAGCTACCAACTATTTTGGCTAGAGGAGAAAATGTGTGATTTCATCCTTGTATTTAGTTTCTATTCTAAGCTCACAAAGCTGGCAGATTCAGTTGACTGTTCATATGGCGCCCATTATTTGCCAGCATGTGAAACAGGATAATCCAGCATCAAATAGATATTTAAATGAATAATGAAATGGATATGAATAATATATGTTTTTTCTCTGTACTTAAATAATTTAATTATGTTGTATTTATTATTTCACTTACAAATCATGGCGTTGGTCAATTTATTGTTAATTTTATTTCATTTTTAATATTTTCTTATTTTTATCCTTTGATATAGTACATCTGTTTTTCTATTTTCTGATTCTCATATTTAGCATTTTCCTATCTATCCTTCTATTTCCTATTTTGTTGCTGCAACATTATAATGAGAAGGGACGTGGCTAAAATGCTGGATGAATTTGATCACAGCCTCTTACATGTCATTGGTTAATCATCGTAGTTGTTGAGGGTTTGACTGCACAAGTCTGGCTTCATTCCAATTGGCCACCAGGGAGCTGTGAAGGTCACTGCACAAGGAAAAAGACACATTTTCACCAAGCTGCCATAACTTCTTGGTAGCAGATAAACATGCTCTGTAGAATTCTGTCAGAAGTCCAAAGACATGCGCTTGTGTGTATATGATGTAGTTAGTATATGATGATGTGATGAGTATGTCGCTTTGGATAAAAGCGTCTGCTAAATGTTGTAATGAGTAATGAATTCTGAATGATTCAAAACACTGACTGACATCTGAGTTTCCAGAGCCAAGATTGTCTCTGTGGGCAAGTTGTTTTCCACAAAGGGCATTTTCGTAAAAACAGTTGGAGATACTACATGACTGAAGGCACTCATAGAATTAAGCAAAACTTTCTCAAACACTTTTCTGCTCACTTTCGATCAGTCATGGATGGGGAAATTATGATACAGTATGTGTGTTAGTCTCAGATGATGTGAACAAGGGTGATTATGATAACACTTCAGTTGTGAACTCGATACATTTTTTACATGTATTTCTTACATTTAAAATAAAGTCTTCCAAGTCAAGACTAAGTGAAAATGCAAAAACCATCCTCTGCACTGTGCAAGGCTAGGCACACCTAGGAAACCAAAATCTGACTGGACCGTTTTGTGATCTATACTCGATTGCTCTAGTCTGTCCATCCAATGCTGTTCCATTGACAGACCTCATTAACATTTTACATCAAATAAATGTATAAATATAACCTACCTAAAATCTTAAAAGTGTTGAAATAAAATAAAACAGCAAATGGATTACTGCTATCATTTGTGAGCAAAATAATGAATACAAACGTAAATAAATTATTTAAGTTCAGAGAAAAAATATATATAATTGATTTGTATTCGTTTATTTCACCACAAATCAAAATGTATTTATCTAAATATGTATATTTTATGCTGGATAATCCTGTTTGAGATCCTGGCACACAATGGACACCATAGTTCATACCACTAATGGGCTTGTTGGATTTAACAATTTTATTTTTGTATTTTCTCCTTAAATGTCCAGGTTTTACATGTCAGATGTTACAAATACCCTTTTCTTTCTTTATTTACAAGTTACATACAAAATAAAACTAACAGTCCTTTTCTCTGTGAAGAACCCAAATTGAGTTGTGTGGTTTTATGTCCAGACTCTAGTTTCTGGCAAGCAGGTGTCTGTGTGAAAATGTAGGAGTGATTACAAGAAAGTTTACATTCCGTAGACAAAACCAAATAGGGATATTTGTCTTGCTTTTTACCTCGACTAGTTTCTGGCAGGCAGCTGTCAGGATGTGGTCATCATTCCTTGCACTTTATTTCAGCTGAAATAGAAACGTTAACTTCCCAATCAGTGGTATTTAAAAAACAAAACATTTTCTATTAGATTACATTGAAGATATAGATATAAGCATTTTCTACAAATTAGTCTGAACTACTTTTTCTAAGTAACTTCAGCTAACAAAACTGTATTGCAAAGTGGGACAGTGTAGACATATCTCTAAATGTTACGTCTGTCTTAAAATATGTTTTCATTTAATATGATAAATGAGGCCTTTCCCCAAGTTAAATAGACAGAAATTACCGTAAAATGTGTAGCTAGCAATTTAGTATTTTCAGACACTGAGCAGTGTTAGCTAACTCTTAGCTGCTTATACACCACCTGTCTTGTGACGGTGGCATGGAGCTGAAAATCATTGATGCACAAAATATGAATTAATTGTGGCATCGTGTTGTAAATGTAACAAAAAAAGTGGATGAATGAAGTTTCATCCAGAAAAACTGGAATTGACTTAATTTATCTTCAGTTAGATTTTTTGTTACGATCATCTTTCTCCATAAGAAATATGCCTTATGATACAATTGACTATTATGTTGCCTTGGTTTCCAGTATTTGGTAGTTAAGTTCATCTTTCTTTTTTGGACAGCAGTCCTGGAGGCTGCAGTAGGACATAAAATATGCCTCCCACTTTCTTGAAGAAACCGCACACACAGGCACAGCAAGCTAACGGTCTTGTCTTGCGATTCAACTGTGAAGCCCTTTTCCCGGGCAAAGCCCCTGAACCTGTTTTGGATTTAACCATACAGAGCCTGAATGGGGGCACTGAGGAAATGCATTGTCGGGGTTTCTTCAATTCAGCCCCGCAACATGGATAATGACGCATCAACCAGTGAGAGTAGAGCGCTTTGGTGGAGGTTGTTTATGTGGAGTGCTGGTTTAGGGTTCCGCCCACTGAGTTCTCTGATCGCAGGGCAGACAGGCAGAGTGTAAAATGGCGCACAGCTGTCGGTGGCGGTTCCCCGCTCGGCCCGGAGGGAACAGCAACTCCGGTACCGGGAGGAGAGCGGGACGAATCAGGGTCACTGCCTCTCTCCGGAGTGTCCCGGGGACCCACCCTAACGTAACTGGTCTCGGACCCGGGTTTGATGCTGCACTACAGGTCTCTTCTGTTATCGGCAGCAACCTGCAGAAATTTCGGGATGTTTTGGGGGAATCGAGTGATTCGAGCAGTGGGGAGGTAAGCACAGGACAGGACACGACCAGCCTGGTGGTTACCCGGGAGCATCGGACAGACAACGGCGGGCATGGTGTACTCGGAGACCCCTTTATTACGGTTGAAACGAGGGGCTAACAGTTACCCTCTTTGCCAAACGTTGACCATCTTTTCCTGTTCCTAAGTGTGGCTGATGAGCAAACTTGTCATTGCCAGGATGCTCAGTAACTTTGAGTTGGTTGTCTGGCCTTTATCGTCATAGTGTAGCCACAGACGAGACAAATGCCAAATTGCTCTCCGATGTGTGTGATTGTTGAAAAGAGAGTTTTCTATATATCAGTGGAGTGTAAGCTTAGGCTATATCCACACATACTTTGGATGGATTGTCGCTAGCGACAGTCTGCTAGCCCGACCACCTTCTAAGCGGTGTAAGATAGACTCACCCGGTTTTATCTCGTTAATTAAAACATACAATACAGTTAACATATAGCATAAAGCCTAGATATGTGACTACACTGCTTTGGGTGCACCACCCTAACTGGCTTACTTGACATTAGCTTGACAGGAACCATTAAAGCTGGGCATATGTTAGCTACAAGTTGAGCATTTTGTGCACACATAACATGTACAGTCCTGTACTAAAATCGATTTCCCACAGCGAGATATTTAGGAAACTGTTTGTTGAAGACGTGTCCTCAGAATGCAGTAGCATGGGACCTTCCAGATAGCGTGTGATGTGTTTGAAAACAAAACATGCCAACTTGAAGGGACAAGATACCAACATTATGGTTTGTAGCTAACTTAGCCTGTAACTATCTACCTCGTCTCATAGAAGAGCTCGTCATAAATCACTTCACCTGCTTTACACATTTCTTAGGATAACGTTTGCTGGCTAAATAGCTTATTACTTATTACAGGAGCTCAAGGGCTGTCCGCTTGCAGTGAGGTGTCACCCTTCGGACGAGGCTTAGCTAACCTAGCTATCTGGCTAGCTAGCCAGCTAGCTGTCTACATCTTACAGCTACAACTATACCTTTATTTTCCTGTCTACTCGCTGGTAAAGTTGCAGGTTTGTTCGGGAGGTTGCCGTGTTTACCACTGACCAGTATATTGCTAAGCAGTTGGTTAAGCGTGGCAGCTAAAGTTAGTGGAGCATAACTAAACCATTTCCAGTGCTATTATAGTGTTTAGCTAGAGCAGCTACCATGCTACGCAATACGCCACGCTAGCCATTGGGGCTATTGCTGATGCATAGGAAAAAGGGAGGTGGACATGTTTTCCCCCCTCTCCACACAGTGCGTAGCTAGTACCAAAATAATATCGGGTTTATGGCTAATGCTGGGTGATGACGTCTGATACAGAGCCACGTTCTTAAAAATCACTCTCTTGAATGTGAAGGTGCTATCAAGGGTGTCGGTAGGGTTTCGTATCTTAATTTGCCCCATTTGATCAATTGAATACACTGGCTACTGACAGTGTGCTTGCAGGCTGGCTACAATAACAACGAGCCCCTTCTTGACGGACCTTGTGATGTGGGGGTGTGTTCGCTTTAGCGAACTACCATCTTCCTTTTTCATGATGAGCAGCACGCGTTCATTGCAGTGGGAGTAGACGGGATATTTACCACTGAAGCTTCAGAGCTCTAGTGTGATCATACGGAAATGTTCGTTTGGTTGAAGCACAGTAGTATTTACATACAAACCAGCAGGGCGTTTTACTATGAAGCATTCTGAACTTGATTTATGCTCTGATTTTGACTTAAGTATATAATCGTGTTTTGGACGTAATATTAAATATTAGCGTTAACAGTGTGAACCACCAGAGCAGTCACACCTTACATAATATGGGAAACACCCCCTAATACATATTTTTCCACAGTCACAACTTTGTTTGGTATTCATGCTTTTTGCTATTCTGGAGAAACATGAATTTCATTTGAAGTATGTCAAATATAGAACAGACTTTGTATGCCTACAGCTTTTAGGTAAAGCAGGTAGAAGCCCCAATCACCCCTACTACCAAAGATTCAGTGAGTGAAAATGTAGCAGTATTTGGGATGTGGAGAGACAGACGGGATCATTAAATCCATGTGGATTTTGAAGCCCATGGACGTTGCGAACACATCTTTGTTATTTAATAGAGGCGATGTAGTGTCTGCTTGGCCAGACCGGGGCAGGATTGTACAGGACCACTGCAGCCTGCTGAGCCCACAGGGCAACTGTGAACAGAGCACCAGCCGGACACTTGGCCACCCCCCCTTCTTCCATCCAGGCAGGAAGACCCAGATCCACTTCAGACACACACAGCCCCATCTGAGAGGCAGAGCAACTTTTCTTCTGACAGCTGCCACTTTGGAATAGATTACTAAGCCTATTGGGGTGGCTCAAAAGGGTGCTTGTCGTCTGTTGCTGTCCAAATGGAGGCATTTGTTAGCTTTGTATGCGTGTGTTGGAGATTAATTTTCTTGATCCTGCCAAATTTTCATTCCTTGTTTTGGTGCTGAGTGCAATCAGTGTTCACTTTTTGTGAATGTGTGACATCCACCCCCCACCCCACTGTTAATCTAATCAGACTTTGAGTCATTCTTGGTCAATTATACCTTGCCTTCTGCTGCGTCCATTCCACTTACAGATTATGAACAATGTTTTTCATTTAATTCATTCATACAAAATTGCAGCTGAATAGATTTATCAAACAAAATGTCTCTACCCCACTGGTTTGAGAGAAATGGGGTGTTTTGAGCGGAAGGGGCTTCAGTCCAGCAGGTGTTTGGCCTATTTAAATGGCAGACCCCCCCACCCTCTTACCCATCCCCAAGACAGCGTGTGGATTGGAGCAGGAAGCTTTGTGTCTGCTTTTATTCTAGCTCTTACAAAGTGCAGGCGGCTGAAAGAGCACAGGCAGGGATATCAAAGGGTGCTGGGTGACCCCTCCTCCCCACGGGACAACGCTGGGAGGAGAATTCGTCACAGACCCTCCCATCCATGGCTTTATTCTGCTACAGCAGGCGGGCAAAGGGCTTTCACCTCTGCTTTAGGAGTTGCCTGGCTGAGAGAAAGGCGGCAATTGTGTCGTCTTTCTTTCTCTTTCTGTGTGTGTGGGGGGGGGGCTCAGACTTTATGTCCCTTATTGCGCTTATGAGTAGGCGTGTCTTCATTGTCTTTATTTTGATTAGAGCTCCAATTCACACTGCCTGCTTGGGTGTGTGTGTGTGTGTGCTGGTCAGCCTGTGTGTAAGAGAGAGTGAGTGAGTGTGCACGTGTGCAGGGCAACCATCCTTCTTGACTGTGTCCATGACCATCTCAGTCTCCTTGGGTGCGAGGTGTAGGAAGAAGAGGCATCTTGTCCTTGGAAGTGTTTATTTGGTGTCTATGCTACAAAGCAAATGTGAAGCAGTTGCACTTAGTCTTGGGGCACTTGATGTCACACAACTGTCTACCTTTTGTTTGGGACTGATGGGGGCCCACAAAGCAGTGTCACAACACAATTTACACTGGTGGGTAAAACAAGTAATTATTCTTCTGAGTAAGGTTCTAATCAACGTAAATCAACTTTTTTGACAATTCCTCTGTGGCCTCTTAGAAGGGATGTGTCATCAGAAGGGCATATAGGAGTATGAGCTCATCACCAACTGAAATTCCTGGAAGGGATGAGGCATAGTGTCTGTACAGTAGATCTAAGAGGAAACCTTCCTAGAATGTGTCAAGAAAGTTAGCTCAGACCAGAGAGGAATGGCTGCTTAAGAGGTGTGCTTTCTGGTGTTAAGTGACTGACTGGGACCTAACCTGAAAACAAATCTCTGAAAGAATGATTTAATGTCCCTCTCCTCCCTTTGAATCTCATCCCCACCTTCCACATTTCCCCCCTCTACTTACTCTAATGTGCTCCTGTCTTGAAGTGGGGGGAAAATATTTTCAACTGTACCTCTATCCACCGCTTATTTCCTTTCATAGCACTTCTGACATATGTGATAACCCTGGGGTTGGAGGAATATTTTGTTACACCACATTTTTGCAGTGGATAGGGGCATGTTACCCCCCTCTCCCATTTCTTCTTTAGTTTGAAATGTCATTACTTTTTAAACCTTAATTCTAAGATCACTGTAAGCCTAAAATGTGTTTATTTCACATTCTTTTCCTCCAGGATAAACATGATATAAACATTTTAGCTACATCCCTTGAAAAGGTCTTGGTAGACTTACTGTATGGTATCATCTCAACATACTTAGAGCATTGAGACTCTAGACCAGTGGTTCTCAACCCTGGTCCTCGAGTACCACAGCCCTGCTGGTTTTCTACTCTACTTGATAGTTAATTACATTCACCTGGCATAATCAGGAGTTGAATGAGACCTGGGACCTGCCTTTTACTTCTAGTTTTGTAATTAAAAATAGTCGCCAACATGTTCTCTCCACACAACTCTCTGAGTAACTCTGAGATGGCAGCCAATCTGAATGGTCAGAAGTAGCACAACAGAGAGGATAGTGAGCCAATGGCAGAGCAGAGAGGCGAAGATAACAGGCTTATATCACTGGGTGAAATAGTAATACCAGGAACATTTGGCCCTGTAATTCGCCGAACAACTGGCCGAAGTATGGTAAGTTGGAGTCGTGCGCCACCTGAACTTTGAAACAACCTGGATGGAGGTGCTGTGGCGCCATCCGGGATTGGCTGAAAAAATAGGAACCGGAACAACCAGTCAACTCTGGTGGGTTTCTTGTTGGGGGATGTGGCGAGGTACATTTTCCTCCAAAAGTGCTGAAGTTTTCAGGCTCGCAGCCATAATGGGAAGTGCGAGAAGCATAAACATCAAGGTACATGGACAGTACGTCTGTGTTGTATGTCTAGCCTTGCATGAAGCATGAACCAGCCTTACTGCCTCTAGGCTGTCTGACAATCCTTATTGTCGAACCCTGCATATGGATTCTCTGGATATTTGAGATGAATTAGGTCCTCTTCAATTTGATCAACTATCCCAGGGGCTCTTGAGTGAATGATCAGTTGCGCGACTTCATGTGGCAGTGTGGGTTTCAATGATGGCAGAGAGCTGTTTGTCTGTGTGTGTGGCATATGCAGCAACTCGTGTGATTCCTTTCTCTTATTCTCTGTTTACTGTTTCAGATTGAGTACTGCGGACAGTTGGTGAGAAAGTCTACTTGAAGTCTGCAACCCATCATCTATAATCTGTTTGATTTCTTCATCAGGTGACCTTGATGAAAGAAACAGCCCCATTAGCTTTCTCACCTCATCCACGCACTGTCAAATTGATACAGCACTGAACACCTCAACGCAAATCCACATCCGTTTCATGTTTGCAAGGGACAGGCCCATGTGCCATCAATTGTTTTTCAGGGCCACGTCATTCTTGCAATTATCAGTTAGATAAGATGTTACAGAGCAGCAGGAAGACCACTTAGGTTTGCATAAGGATGATGGAAACCGAAAACCAGCCGAGAGGCAGTAGAAGTTTGAGAGTAGCTAATCCATAAACTTGTTTGTATCCTCTGCTGATGGAATAGATCAGAATGGAGAAACTCAGGACTTCTCAGCAACCTGTTATCTCCTGCATGTAGTGATGCTAGGGTTGCAAATTCTAGGGAATTTCCTTGATCGATTTTTGCCAAAGTTAATGAACGACTAATCGATTAATCGATAATGATACACCCACCCAAAAAAAAAAAATCAAAAAATTATTTTTTATTTTTTATTTTTATTATTTTTTATTTAAATCGAAACATTAGATAAATACATCTGTTTCATGGCATAACACAAACATAATTATGAACACTGTTTTGTTTAAGTATGATATTTTAATAAGGCACGGGAAATTTCGCTCGCTCTTCCGAGGCGAATCAGTGACTAACACGTTCGTCTATGACATATAACGTTACAAAAAATAAGATGAGCCTTAATTAGAAACTTACATTTGCTAAATGATTACGTATAGATAAAGATAAATAACGTTTTTGAAAACAAAGCTATAATAAATTCCCTCTTGAAATGGTTGGATGCTGGCTTTTGAGGTGATACATTAACGGACTAGTGCAGGTGTTGTATTTTAATAAACATCACAATGATGGCAATGCGCTTTGTTCTCCTTCAATGTGAAATGTTCCCACACGACGCTCCTTTTCGCACGCTTCATGGTCGACTGAGTCTTC
>OMOT01039378.1:0-18966 GCA_900312575.1 Acanthochaenus luetkenii
CATATCTTTAAACTAAAGACGTCTCCTTGTTAGAGACAAACTTATTGTGAGACCTATGGTCTGTTCTCAAGTGTTCCTAAACTGACCAAAAGACAGGACAGAATGTAATCTGCTATCTCAGAGAACATTCCTGACGTAGCCCAAATGCGCACGAAGATGTCGTCAGCACATTCGTGGAATGATCCGTCTCCCATGGACCAATAAGGAGAACACAAGTTTCAGCCAATGACATTCATCAACTTTTGTTTCTATATAAACCCAGTCCTGTCAATACAGGGTGTCTTTCTTCCTTACTGCTGTTTGGAAGAGACCCGTACGTACGATTCTTATTTCATGTCGATTTCTCATTAAACCTTTACTGCGATTGGCAGTAATAATCTAACAGCTCTGAGATCTTGCATCCATCCTTTCACTCTTTTACATCCAACGAACGCCGCGCGTCAAACATTACCATCAGAATGACCCCACACTACCTTGGTATTATCCGGACCGTCGACGTTGTTACAGTACATAGATGACATCTTGATAGCTTCTCTGACAGAGCCTGACTGTGTTCAAGATTCACTTGCCCTCTGCTCTCATTTAGCTAAGGGCGGACTCGCCAAGTTGCAGTTCTGCCAATCAGCTGTGAATTACTTGGGGTATGTGTTGAAAGATGGCTGCCGATCTTTGTCTCCTAAACGTGTGAAGGCGATTCGGGACATCAAGAGACCACAGACGAAGACTGAGATGTTGTCATTTCTGGGTCTGGTGAACTATTGTCGGGCATGGCTTGTAGAATATGCCTCATACGACTCATTGTTGAGAAAAGTAACCACTAAAGATGCTCCTGAACAGGTACACTGGACTGACTAGGAAGGAAGCAAGCCTTTCGTCACATAAAGTATCTACTCTGCACTGCTCCAGCTTTGGGCCTGCCGGACTACAAGCATCTATATGTCGCAGAAGATGGTGTCGTTGCCTCCGCTGTACTAGCCCAGACGCATGGAGACAGACCAAGGCATATTATTCCAAATTGTTACCATTAATTGTGCAAGGAATGGTTTGCGGGCTGTAGCTGTTGCTGCTATCAAACTATAGTTTTGGGGTCATCCACTCACTTTGCATACGGTAAATATATCACCACTCAGCATGTGACTGGTCAAAGATGACGTAATTATGATCATATCTTAAAAGGTACTTAAACTCTACAGCTGCGCACATAAATACTGCATGATCTAATATACCAACTGATCCACCTTTGAAAAAAGAAAAACATGATTCAAGAAGGGGGATGGATTATGGAAAGCTAAAGATAACCGAATATCGTTGCCAAAGTTAGCGTTTACTCCATTCATAGCTTATGTTCATGCACTAGCTCATGTAAATTACAGGGTAATAACCAAATATATTTATAAATTGTTCTTTATAATAGCATTAGAACAGAAAGTCCGAAAATGTGTTCTGCAATGTTTGGTGTGTGCAAGATGTAATGTACAGTCCAATCCAGCTAAACATGATCATTTGCCAAAACCTGAAGTGCCTTTTCAACAGTTACAAATTAATTCTACACATATGCATGAAGTAAAAGGTGTTGCTTATCTTCTAGTGATTGTTGATCGATTTTCAATATGGACAGAGGCCTTCCCTACAAGAAAAAAAAAGACTCAAACACCAATCAATCGAGACAAATGATTGGGATAAATGCGTTGCCACTGGTGTTATCAATTAGAGCAATACCAAATACCACCACTGACTTGTCTCCGCATGAAGTGCTAAAGTGACAACTGTTTTCTTTAGGTACTCTGGTGAAGGACACGCCTCCAGTTGATTTAACGCAATTGCAGGAAATGCAGCAAACTTATGTTCAACATTTGTTCTCTTTCGTGTCTAAGTATATCTCAACAGGTTGTAGATTCCCTTCCCTCTTCAGATGAGCTTTCCATGCATCCCTTTGGATCGACAGAGGGGGAGTCGCATAGCGAACAGCCAACATGTGTCCTGTGTGTGACCTGAACTGCTTTCAGGGTGAAAGGCCAAACGCAGGGGATACATGCAAGCAGGATCTGAGTGACACCACCAGACATAAACTTCACACTGCAGTGATAATGTGAACTGATCAGTGGAAATCTTCTGAACTGACCAAGAACGATGTGTGGTCTTATTTTACATAGACTGATGATGTTTATCATGTAACATATCACATTTTTAGGCTACACAACATTGTTCATGTATGTTTATTATTGGCTTGTATTAGATTGTAAGGGGATGGTAATAGTGTTTTTCCTCTATGCAGGCATTGAGATTTTGCTCTAGTATCGTCCTAGTGTAGCTTTAGGCGTGGCGATTTTTACCTACTCTCTAAGCCACGATGAGAGGGGATGTTTTATTCTCATGCGCCTATGTCTTGGAGACTTCTCTCAGTTTCTTCACCCTAGTGGAGGAATGTTTGACTCTGTTTGATGGAATTGATCTTGTACTCCCCAGTACTCTGGGGATACAAAAAGAGCTAAGAACCGACAACGGCAGCCACTTCAAAAACACTGCAGTAAACACCTGGTGCCAAGAAGAGTAACCAGGGTGTTTTCCCCACCGTATACGCCACAAGCTAACGGGGTGGTGGAATGCACCATAGGTCTGGTGAAAAGTTGGATTGCTAAAAACGCCAACCACAAAGGATGGAGCACCAAAGTGGTTGAAATCAGGGAAGCCCTGAACAACAGAATTAGCGAAGGAAGAGCCTCCCCGGCCGAAGAGTTGAATAAGCACCCCTATAAAGTCATGGAGTCAGGGAGAGTAAAAGTGGACTTGGTGACAACCACTAACCCAGATTCTCCTCTCTCCATTGGCCAGAAGGTGTGGATCCGTGCTCGGAACTGGCCTGAGGGGGCTGTAGTGTATCCCAAGTACGACAAACAGGACGAAATAGTCGCAATACTCGACCTCAACACAGTGAGACTGAAAGACGCGAGTATCCAAGCAGTGGAACAATTGAAACCAGTACCTATCTAAGAAGTAACTAGGAACCGAAAGACCAATGGCTTCAAGAGCATAGCATCTTCCACCCTGGACAGAAGTAGCTAATATCCATGGAGTGGTTATCACAAGGAGAATGCAGGAAAGGCTCTGGGCAAGCAGAGCCATGACCAAGAAAAATTTTGCAAAGAAAAGCTACATGAGCGAGTGAGACTTAGAGCCCATACTATGGAGACAGGTTCCGGACGGAGTGTGTGTGAGTTGCGGAAGAAATGTTGGAATACCCCTGGTCTGGACTGGACCAGGCACAGGACGACCTGTGCAAGTACCAACTGAAGGAGTAAATGCCGGAGCTAGGTTGGATGAAGAAACCCCCAACCCAGTCAAAGTAATGGATGCATTAATTTGTTCAAACTGCCACATTGACCGTCTACCCAGACTCAAGGTCATCACCCAATGGGACTTGGGGCCGGAATCCCAAGGACCCGTAATATGTCAATGCTTCTGGACCGGAGTGAAGGTTCAGTACTGCGGCACATGCACCATAAAGATGATGAACCACCAGCTAAAACATGTTGGCGAAGCCGAGCATTGGGAAGTGAGAATATTTGTTTAAACAAAAGTAATAGCTGGCCTGGAGCCACGCCCAAATAGCTGCATGGAAGAAATGGGCAATAAACCCTCTCTACCTCACCACAATCCCTCAAAGATTCAAAGTATCTTACATATTCTATCCAATACAGACTTACTACATCAACCCAACATCAAATATCAAAATAAGTGTCAAGATCCTGGAAATCCAAATCGGACCAGAATGGATTGATACGGATACGGTCTCCGACCTACTGCTACAAAATCGGCAATATGGGGAAATCAGCATAGCCGGACATTTGGTATGGTCAACCGATACCCCCTTCAGAAAGTACCTTGCTAAATTAAAGGGACCACACTCTATACAAGGTCCTACCAAATAACCAGATCCAGCCTGGGAGCTGCTATGGTAGGAGTTAGACACCAGTGAACCCCACCTCTTCAAGATACGGCTAGCAAAACAACATCGGGGTTTGATTCCCTGGAGAAAATATGGAACCAACATGAAAGAAATCAGGGAGTGGATGAGCGGAATGGTGGTCCTCCATGGGCTGACTCATCAAGTACGAGTGGCTAAACTAGAAGCTCCAGCAGACTGGAAAACGATGAAAGCAATATATAGAGAAAGGCATTGGGCCGATCAACAGGTATCAAGACGGGAAGTAGAGGTACAGCAAGTCTGTGTACAGAAAAAAGACAGATGGAGGAAAGGGGGCAGAATATTTGAGGGTCAAAACTAAAAACTAAATAGGTTGTGATAAAGAGACAATGTACATATAAAACAAAAATTCCTTCTATTGCAGGAATTCCCGACCGCTGCAATGGCTAAACAACTAGAAAGACCAAACAATGTGAGGAACTGGACCTGGCGTAAAGTGTCGGTGGGGTTAGTCGGGACCATCATAGTCACGGCTATCCTATACCACTACGGGGATGAGATGTGGGAAGATGAGCACTGCCGGATTGGTCATGGGACCACAGGGCGGTTTAACCGAAACTGTTGGATGGCGGAAAGAAGAATGATCTCCCTCCCCAAACTCAGCAAATGGGGAAAGAACATGGGAAGGGGTAACCTCACCGTTCTACTCCGGTACTGGAACCTAACGGATCAAGAAAGTGCTGTGGAAGAATGGTTAGGACCCTTAAATCAGACTACAAGCCAAAATAAAGGCAACTATACCCTATTCACCTGGGCCTTAAAGGGGAACCCAAACACCCCTGGAGGGGGTATGGTTGAAGTGGCTCTAATCACGACAGAAGAGCTGCTGTGGTACTGGTTGACTTTGACTGAGGAATCAAACCAGGAAAGCCAATACAACGATATCCATATTAGTGGGCAGAACCC
Source organism: Acanthochaenus luetkenii (assembly GCA_900312575.1). Lineage (NCBI taxonomy): Eukaryota > Metazoa > Chordata > Actinopteri > Beryciformes > Stephanoberycidae > Acanthochaenus > Acanthochaenus luetkenii. The sequence goes on from OMOT01039378.1 coordinate 4,892, forward strand.
TAACAGGTATTACACCAAGACCTGTATGTCTCTGCCCACACAACCTGATAAAGAATACTGGATGGAAGATGCGATTCTACCAACGGCAATGCAGCACATCAAATGTCATAGCACAATCCAGAAACAACAAGCCTTCTGGGGATATTTGACTCTCGCCTGTGGCACACTGGAGCCTTAAGGCACCAATGCCACGGATAGAGAAGACAGTATATGCCAGTCAAGTAACAGTACTGTTCCCCGGACCACCACAATACAGACTTCACAAAGAGGAACCTCTGGGAGAAGTAGGGCACAATCAAGACAACTAAAACAGGAATGTATCAGACAAAAAGCAGTAAAACTTGATAAATGTCAGTGGAACCTACACCTACCATGCAAAACCCAGACCGATCTAGTCCTCAGCCCAGCAAATAAGGCAAGACCCGAAAATACCAATCGGGCACCCATTTAGTATGTGGGTATCGATGAGTGGCTGAATGACAGTTTGCCTAGATATGGGAAATAACAATTACCCATTTCATAGGCCGCTTTCAGCCTGGGTCCACCATCACGGGTCAAGGCCTGGAAGGACCGATACACAATCCAGTGTATATCCAAAGACTACCCACACCAGAAGACTTGTGGCAAGTAACGCAACAAGATTTCACCAAAATTGATGAAGCCGACAAGGCTGTGCCAAACTGATCATGGGCCCGATGGCCAACAGATCAGATGTGAATGGACGCTGGATCCCCTACATGGGAGACCCAGATCAAGTTAGCATGGAAGGCCATGCATTCAGGAAAGCTCTGTGTGAATGAGAGGAGATCACGGGGTATGAATGGGTAGGGGAGAACAATCTGTATAACAACGGAACCTGTTTCTCTCCACGAGAGCATTGGATACGCTGTTCCAACGGAGGTGACCATGAATGCTCAGTTGCAAAATTATGGGGCCGTACTGTGACCGAAGCAGCCATAGCAATACCCACAGAAATCTTGGGGGAAATAGGAGACGGGACGGAGATACTCATGGAATGGCTGATGAAAGTCCTTAAGATGGTAGCGCCATACTTGTTGATGGGATTTGGGATCTTACTGTCACTGATCCTGATGGGGTTAATCCTCAAATGGGCGGTCCAAGCAATCCTCAAAAGAGGATGTCAGAGATCCGGTCTTGTCACCAAGGAGGAGATGCTACTTCGCCTCAAAGAGGAGGAGCAAGAGGAGGAGCTCTAGGAAGAGCTTCAACCAAGCATAAAAGGGGACGCGGCGCCACGCTCTTATCATTGTTCGCTTGGACTTCGAGGGAGCAACTTCAACTAAAGACAACCACCACTAAAGAGGAACAATCAACACAAGCCACCAATCAGGAAACAATCCTTTTGGGGAAGGAACCAGCTGGGCCACACCCAGTGATGAAGGTGCAACAAGCTCCAGCGGGAGCTTTACCACCCCTCCTAGCATACAACCCCAGCCTTCAGCACCCTTGGTGAGTGTTGTTGAATTCGCCATTATCAACTTCAGCTGGTTGCTCTGCTGTGTCCAGGGCCCTTGGGGCGAGCATAACATTATCAAAATGACATGCTTCGCCAAGGGGCATGTAATAATACAGAATGTATGGGAGAAGAATACTCTGTATACCACATCTTGGTTCATGGCCTACTTAATGGGCCGCATTCACATCAACCGCACTAAACCCGATCTTGTTAAAAGGAGCCGCTGTGGTGGTATGGCTAATCATTGACCACTTCGCCATATGGGTCCCAGTTATGTGCTGTGAATGTGCTGGAGGGTCTCATGGTCATCAGTCTCCTAGCCTCAGTAATGCATCAAATTGTCCTGGTCCACAACAAGATGCCCTGGATAATCAAAACAATTAAGCTTAGCCTCTGGGGGATTGGTTGGGGTGTGCTTACTATCCTGATCTTTTCAGGGCAATTGACTAACCTTGTCCTAATCCACTGGTTCATGCTGTATGGGGTAATGTTTCCTGGACCTCCAACACGGGAGTCAGAAAGAGACATGCCCTTACCATTCAATTCCCCATGGGTTGCTAGCATGCCTCTACCCAGTGTTTCCAACAGCAATTCTCTAAGGGTAGCCAGCATGCCTCTACCCAGTGGTTCCAACAGCAATTATCTAAGGGTAGCCAGCATGCCTCAAGGCAGTGGTACCAACAGCTCATAATGAAGTTGACCTCTCTAAGAAATGTAACCTAAAAACACTGAAACAAATACTAATGAAGGAGCCTGCTATCTGTCTACAGGTTGAAACCTGCTGCATTGTCTGCCAGAAAACACTTGCCCGGGTCCTCACCCTTTGGATTGCAGAAAATGAGATCTGGCGCAACAAATGTTTTGACTCGTTCTGTCCTAGGCACGAAATCGTGATCAGGGGAGTACTCCACTCCATCAATGACACCGTCATGATAGCACCACCAGCAAATATGTTAATGATACTGGAAAAAGCCTATCCTTGCTGGACCTCTGTCCGAGATGGGGGCCAAGGCTGGATGTTCACTCCACGAGAAGTATACGAAGAAGTATGGGGTGTACTGCCCTGTGGTGGCCAAGTCCTGGTGCTTCCCTCAGGGACCAATGGTTACTACTGTTCATCTCCCTGTAGGGGAGGTCATCAAGTACGGCAACCAACCAACCTGAGGAGGAACGCTGGTACCAGAAGGCTTGTGCCGAAACTGCTGCAGGGATTCGGTTAGTGTTGGAACGACCCCCTATCATTGGATCAGCTCGAGTCCATTGAGGGGGCCCCCCTTAGGATATCTGTATGGCACCTGGAAGCAATAGCCAGTTTTTTTGTGGGGGGGACCATAACTTATAGTGCTATATTTTAGTGAATCAATGGTGAATGGTGCAAAGTGCAGTCAACGGCACATTGTGTGAGCCACATGCGTCGCAGATGGAATCGAGATGGGATTATAATTTAGATTTGATTCCTCATGACGAGATGGCCTCGTTTGTAATAGTAACTACTAAGTACTAGATAGTACTAGTGTGATAGTAGCCTAAATGCAACTCTGTTTTTCCCTCACTGAAGTGTTTGAGGCCTAAATAATTGGGAGGGACGATCCATCCTAATATTGAGGAGTAAGCTGGCTTCTGAAAATATAAAGAAAAACACAGAAATTACCTCATGAATGTTTACAAATATTTATTCAAGTATGACTCAAAACCTGCATTTTGGTGATTGTATTCTACATATTACACAACAGATACTCCCAAAAATGGACAGTAGTCTGAAATATCACTTTTTAAATAATTAATAATTTAAATCTGAATTGCTGCAAGTGCCTGCCTCATAGTGTGATTACATTATGCAGCAGTTTTATGATACATTGTCATTGCAATAGGCACCTTAATATTGTCTCTTTATGAAGAATAGTTGTTTACATAAAATATATTGCCAAAGTTATGACGATAGTGATCTATAACAACATAAACAGAAAGAAAAGTAATGTCTTATTTTCTCTCAAAGTGAATTTCAGTGAGCAAACAAATGTATGGCTTCATGAACAGTAAACTCCACAGTGTGTAATTAGGTGATTAGTCTCTAGAGTGCAACAAATAAAACAAATTATGCTATCTACATTCATTATACAGTATCTTTGACTGACTCCTCAGTCTCTAATGTGAATTCTACACTAGAGTGATACTTTTTACAACTCAAAAATGTGTTGCTGTCTTTGTTCAAATTACACATTATACATAATACAATAAATCATTAACAAAATAACTGATCCTCCTAAAAGTATAACACAACCCCAAACCATATTTGTTCTGTGGATAATATTGCTTCCAAAACAACATTAATACAGCTCCCACCTTCAGCAATTAATCAGCTTTTATTGTTGCAATTACACCATAAACATCTTCCCAATCACTGACCTTTCCTTTTGAAACATTTCCACACAATGAATTAATTAATTAACTAAAACAAGCCCAGGCACTGTTAAGAGTAAACACCAGCAAATATTAACTGAGGTGTTGAAATTACATTCAGTCATTGTTGCAACAACTCTGAAAGCCTTATGAACCATTTATGAATTCCTTTTAAATGCCATTATAAAACACACTGTACCATTACAGCAAACTACCTAATATAAATGTTTCCACAATGTTCATGCATATGGCATGAATTTGATTTAACTTAATGTAGGCATCAGAAATCCCCTTAAAAACAAGAAACTCTATATACATAACCCACCTAAACTCGGATTACTATCTTTTTAGGCTCACGTTAATCTTTGTGGTGTGAATTCATAGTAAACACCATACTAAGTAGTATCAAACAGAGGTAAATAATTGGTGTGTATATTGTTGGTCTGTACCTGGTTTCTCATTTAACTCCAGTGCATCTTTATAGCTGTTGGAGTTTTAGGGCTCCCCTGGAATAGCTTTCATTGAAGCTGCAGAATCACAATTATATTGCTATGGATTTGGCCTACCTCACTAAATCTGTTTTGTTAGCAACTGACTGACTGGCTGTCGGTGCTTCTGAAAGTGTTCTGAGCAGAAATCTATAATCTCCCAAAATGAATATTATTTGACCAGTAATTTCTTTAAAACCCAAACTTCTAAATGTTTAAATTTCAGCCTAATAAAATAGACACGGTCATGGATTGAGTTGTACGGTTAAAGCCATATTTAGAGCCTTCTGTTGAGTGCACAGCACATCTGTGTTTCCAAGCCACTATAGGTCAATAAGGCATACTTTGTCACTCTTCAACCAGACACACAGTAGGTGATCGAATACCTGTTGTCACATCTCATATGACCATGAAACATTGGTTCTTTGTGTTAACATCAGGTTTCCATTCAGCAAGACAATAGGAAATTGCTCAGCAACACTTGCGTGGCAATAATAAAGCGGCCTTGTTGCCAAGGTACAAAATCAGAGCTGTTCAATGAAAGAGTGAGGCCAATGAAAATATAATTGCTCAATATACTGTATCTATCTCTTCCTTAGCAGGAACTTGACACAAATAAATTGCAACAGACATCACAGCGTCTAATAAGAATCACAGTTGGTCACATCATACAGGACAATGTATATGTCCTGTATAGACATTGGCTGGCCTCCCATCCCTCTGAGATAACATGCTGAGTTACTACAATTGTTATTTAGGATTATATTTACACCTGACATTAAAATGCCAGATGAAAAAGCTGATTTGTCTTTCCCTTGCCAAAGCACAGATTTTCTAGTCATTTCCCAATATTTACATCTATTAAAATTGACAGTAAACATCTTGTCTCTCCCAGTATCCTGACAGTCCATTTTGACTAGTATGTTACCATCCGAGCTACCTAATGCCTGTTTGATTTGCGTGCGCTTCCCAGTTGGATCCAAGTTTATTTCCATTTATATGGATTGGAGCCACATTGCATTCACATTTTATTGTTAATGTGGATTACATTTACAGTTTTTTATTAATGTGGCCAAATGCATCTGTGTCCACCGCTGGAGATCAGATCTTAAATATGTCTTGGGTGCATGTAAACCTAGATTTCTTTGCTCTGTCCGATTACAATATGATCACCCAGGATGCAGGTTAATGCTAGGTAAAAGTGTGGTGGAACATGTGTGGCCTTTTGTAGCCTACAATCTGTTGTTAAACTTGTGGAAACACTTTAGTCTGTCAAAGAGGCACTGTTATACAATTTGGCAATTTTAAAACAACCAAGAACATGCAACAAATGACCAGTGGTTCATTTAATTACCTTAATTGAAACCAAAGGGCACCGCAGACATGATAACAGGCTGTGCTCCTTGGTTTCAGTGAGGAATGCTAACAGTAAGAGTTGCCAACTGTCAGTCAACCAAGTCAGCATCCAAACCAGTAGCATTCATACTCCAAGGAAACCAAGGAATCTAATAGACTTTTGAAATATGGACTTTGTCACACTGGCAGACTATTCAAAGCATGAGTTGCCCTTGGACAAAATAGCCATTTAGCAACAGTAGTCAGGTAACTAATTGTCTTTTGGTTTGTCTTAAAGTGTAAACCTTTATTGTCCAGGACAATCTAATTATTATTTGTGAACATGAACTCCCAAATCACCCATCTTGAACCTGTGAATAAATTACAGTTCTCCAAAGAGAAAGATATGGTATTTTATCTAATTCATTCTATATGGAGCAGCTCCAGATTAAAATCTGATAACAGTACAGATGAATTAAATTATTTCAACATTAAGCATCCTATAGGTTTTAGACCTTTTTTTAATGCCCAACCCTTATTTCTACAAGTTGGCAACACTATTACCAATGCTAGCAACACGTTTAGGGGAAAATGAAAGACAGATGTAGAGTGTCTGGTGAAGAAGAATAAACAGCACAAATTCTGTATGTCAAAGTAAACTGATAAAAATGTTATGCCTTTTAGTTAAATCAAGCACATGTTCTGGGTGTTCATTTAAAGCTAAAATAGCATGGCTAGCAGTTTTATGGCTAATGAGCTAGTCTTCCTCTTTACCTCTGCCAAAGTACTGGGTGCTAGTAGAGGAAACTGTGCCATAAATGCATTCACACACTGATGACACTAATGATCAGAGAGAGGGAAGCTTTTGCGATCAACAGTGGGATCTCCTTGGATACGACCTTCCATAATTTGCATCTTATCCTCCCTTAATCCTTTGCAGATCCAGGCAAAGCAGCTAAACACAAGCTGGTGCAGCTCATGGAAACAACATGTCAAAAAAGATAAAGATAATTTGAATCAATAATTGGAAATATAAGTACATACAAGTTTCAAATACTTTCAACTCAATGTTTTACGTAATTTCAATGCAAAGCATTTTTAGTATGCAACATTGACCATTCAATTCATGTTCTATGACATTCAAAGGTGTGAGACATTCTTTTGTTTCATCGTTCCTCAATAAATGTATAAATTATCATTTGAATGGAAGACACCATTAAACTTAAAGTCTTAGTCCCAAGTGGAATTTATTTATTCTCTCCTATTCCAACTCTGATGTGCAACTTAAAAGATTACGCTTCTTTAATACTCACAAATTAGTTCTGGCTCTTGCTGGGCATAATGGTTTTGTCTGTGCAACCGCCTTAAACCATAAATGATTACGAGCACACTATGTTTCATAGACAGTTGACACTAGACTGGACTACACAAGTAAACAGCAAAAGGTGCAAGATATACATTTTCTCAGGCTACATCACAAAGGATTTTGTTTAATTATGTTGGACAATGGTGTTGTTAACCAAGAATCAAGCAAGACTAAGTGAAGTGAAGACTAGTGGAGGAAAAACACCACAGCAATTGACAACCCTAGGAGCTCAACAACTAAGAGGCAAAATAAATACATAAATAAATAAAAGACTAAATACGTATGTCCACTCGTCACTCTCACTTTTAGGCTCTGGTTCTCCTCAGATCCTACGATTTCACAGATTCAGACAACTCTTCCTGTTGGACTGGGAGATACAGTGCTAGCAGAGATTAGGTGAGACATCAGAGGTTGTCCTATTGCCCCGCAGCCCTGGCTGCTCTCTGCTGATCCAACATCGACCTAAAGGCAGGAGTCATGGCCGGGGTCATTGCTGGGGTGAAAGGTTGCATGGGGTACTGGGCATTTTTACCAGGGACATAAATGCACTGGAAGTATCTCTGGCCTGTGAAGACAGTAAAGGAGGATGATGAGTTGAATGGATAGGTGGATCAATAAATGCATAGACAGATGTTTTTATTATCTTCAGTACTCACTATTTGACTTATTCTTATCTTTATCATATTCTACATTGCTATGACAAGCCAATAACGGGGATCAATAAAGTTTCATCCAATCTAATCTAATCTAATGAATGAATTAATGGATTACAGATACTCGTACCTGGTTTCTTCTTGTCTGTAGTATTGTCTTCAGTCTGGGTCTCTTCTGCAAGGGGTAGGAAAGAAAGAGATTGAGATTTTGGTAGAGAGTGAGGATTATAGATTATTCATACATGTGTGTGGCAAATTTACGACACAACACGGTGACAACAGCCTCAAGAGAAACACACATTGTAGTGTTCTTTTGCGCTCTCTCACTGTTTCATTCTTTCTCTCTTTCTAACTCCTGTTAACTATGATTTATGAAGGGAAATGGGTATTTCAAGAGCTCCCCATGATATTCCCCCTCCAAGCTACACAGTTATCAATGTACTGTATGAGTCTCTAGGTGGAATGTTTGGGAGGTAGGATAAAACGTAACATGAAGATATTACTTGCTGCAACACGTTTCAGCTGCAAATGTCTGCACATACGGTAATGTTCTACACACCATACAGGGAGTGAGGAACAGTGGTGACAGTGATAGTGTGACAGTGGTGATGACACAAGACCTGAAGAATGTTGGTCTGTGACTGTTACTTTGCTGGAAATGTATTTAAGTAAAATTACTAGTGTAAAGTAAAGTAAAAGTAAAAAGTAGCTAATTTTAAATGCACTCAGAGTAAAAGTAACTTAAGAGAACATTAAAGTATTAAATGTGATAGGACAGATTAGTTCAAAGCCAGTGCTTTAGTTAAAAGGTTTTTACAGAATAGTGCAAAAAGAAAGTAAAGTCTAATTATTCTTCCCTTCTCTACTGACTGACCGTTCACTGCTAATGGCACTAGCGATGCTTATGAAGAGCCTATGGAGCCTTATGGAGAAAATATGTACCCTGTAATGATAATGATTTAATATGTACCAAGTACAATACTTCAGTTAAACATACTGAAGTAAAAGTATAATTACTGATTTCATAAAGCTACTTAGAAGTACTCAATTACAGTAACAAGAGTAACTCATTACTCATTAGAGTAATTCATTGATTACACCCTTGATTATCGCTGCTGCATATGAGTAAACAACTGACCCAAGAGTTAGCAGTAGGGAAGATAGGAACCATTGTTTTCCTACAAGCATGTTTGGAGTGATTATTTCAACCCCTTTAGTTAGTTTGTTTGACCAGGTGAGGACAATGGCATTCATATTTGGGTGGCACCAAATAACTGCACGAGACACCTGAAAAATGCGAGTCTCAGTTTTCCAAGAGAACTGTGGTGTAGTTCGCTAGGAGTGAGAACTACAGTGTCACGGCTATGGCTGTGCTCATGGTTATTCCAATGTGTCTCCTATGTTTCCCTCTCCCCAGTGTTTCTTGTATCTCCCCGTTTGTCTCTCTCTGGTTGTCTGTGCGTGTGTTTGTGTAGGTGTCATCCACAGTATTTAAACCCCGGTCCTTCACCCACTCATCGCCAGTTCGTTGCTTCACCTATATGGTAGTACACTTCCCAGCGTTTTCCAGTTGCTATATGTTTCAGACTGTCTCATACTCATCGGGCTATTTCCTCTGCTCCAGGATTACCTTTCTGTCTGCAGTACCAGCTCTCCTGGTTTCCTCCCTCGACAGCCGATCTACTCACCAGCCTGCCTCACTCCAGACTCTGGACATTCATTTTGATTTCCTCTGCCTACTCCTCACAATAAAGTCTCAGTCATTATACATAATTCGCGGTGTCCATGTTCTGTGTTTGGGTCCAAGTCGTAACATACAGGAAACGATCCCAAAATACAAGGGTTTATTGGTACAAAGAGACGGATGTTGATATCTGATAGCCAGCAGTTCCTCAATCTTGGAAAGCCTAGTATAACAAAATGAACTGAGGGCAAACCAGTCTGGACTGATGCTCATATTCAGCTTCAGTTCCTTTTTGTGTTTTTAATTGGTATGAACACAATCACGCTTAGCTAAAGTTGCAGGAACTGGAATCTGATTTGTTTTGACTCTCTCCTGCCACCAAAATCTCTAACTTGGCACGATGACAAGTTACCAAAATAAATAAACAAATGAGCTACTTGTGAATCTATATGACTTTTGCTTACAAGCTCTGGTTTGGACCAAAGAAATCAAACTGTAGGTATGATCTTAGAAATGGGAACTACTGGGACAGACTTGGGTTAGTGGAGAGTCACTCAGGGCAGAAGGGGAGTGTTGAAACTCCACTGGATAGCTCAATAAGAATACCATACTAATACCCAATTTTAATGGGTTTTAATTCATGGAATCAATCCAATAAAGTGTTACTGTTCCTATATTCATCAGAGAACAAAACCTCTTCAAATAGGCTCAAAAGGCTTCTCTAATCCCATCCCAATCATCTTCCCTCATTAAATTGTAATCACTCATATTCCTAATGTCAGAGTGAATGTTTCTTTTCATACTGAGTTAACCAGTGGAGAGACAGGGATAGTTAACTGTATACCTTAGGCCTTAAAGGAAGCCCTTTTCCCATTCTCTATGAACAACAAGCATATGGTATAAGGATTACGGTCTGCAAATCAAACATTAAATAGCACTGTCTGCAAACTACTTCAATAATATGTTACTAGACATTGGAGACTTACTGTATATTCAGGATCATGAACCAGAGAAAATTTGGGTAAAGACACAACTAACGGCTTTCATACTCACTTGCTTGTGGTGGCTGTTTCTCTTCTTTATCTAGAATGGGAGGGAGATAAACAAAATGAGTGAAAGAGATAGAATAGACAGATAAATATCAAATGTAGAAAGCACACAAAACAACATTCACTTTCTAACTGAATTCATACTTTGAGCCTCCTTGACAGATTTCTTCACAGCCTTCTCAGCTTTGCCTATGAGACGAGACAGCCACATTAAAGTCTGCCAAATAACCCTACCTAATTGCGATCTGCATGTAATATTCCTGCTTTATTTATTTCTCACTGTAATACAGCTTGACAAATCCATAATCACTATTTGATCATGCATAAAACAGCCCATTTGATTAAGTTATCTGTAACTTCATTATTTCCATGGTGTGATTTGTCATGGAAGATGGCAATAGAGATAAAAATATAACTGATGCAGGAAAAAAGACCAGAACACTTACAAAACACTGTTTTGTTTTGCCATTTAAAGGAAATATCCATCCTGGGATCCTCTTACACTTAAATAATCTAATCAATTTGGGTAGTTTGATGCATACTAATACTATACAAATTGTGTTGAAATGTACTTTTTTGGTGTACCCACTTTCCCTCAACCTACCTCGTCTATTTATACTTCAGTGAGTGATTTCCTGTATTTACCAGAAAACCTTTTGACAGCCCCGGCGTAAACTTGTTGCTTTCAATCAAAGGTGGGCATATGGGCATGAGTCATTCCTCCAAATCGTTCCATTTTAAGTCCCTCTGGCATATGTCAATATAATTTGTGCAAAATATTTACCAACACTACATTCAAAATGCTTGGCCTAAATTAATTAAATACTTCCTTTATTAAAGCAAAATGTGTATTACCTGGAAGTGTATTGTGTTTATTATAACCATATTTCTTTATTGAAACTAATCAATTTTGCAATGTCTCTTAGTAAGTTCATTCAACTTTTTATAGAAATAAAACAAACAAATCTACAAATATAATACTTGAATAATAGTATTGCCTTAGTTGCACTTCTTTCTCTAATATTATTTATCATAATTTAATAATTTATCCTTTATTGTCACACACATGCACAGAGAACCGCACACACTTAGTGAAATTATTCTCTGCATTTAACCCATCACGGATCCCCCCCGGATACACACAAGTAATTGCACAACACACACATGCTAGGGGGGCCCGGAGCAGAGGGCTGCCATTATGGCGCCCGGGGAGCAGGTGTCTTTGGGGTTGGGTGTCTTGCTCAAGGACACTACGACAGATTTATCCCCGGGAGGAGCTGGACTCGAACCGCCGACCTTGCGGTTGCGGGACGGGGAGCTCTACCTCCTGAGCTACTGCCGCCCCCCTCATAATTCATGTATTACATTTACAAATACATTTACGTCCCTAAATTTACTGTCAGCCTTGTTACTCCATTGAAACTCCCCTATAAAATAAACTTTTGAACAAGTCATATGATTTTCAGGAAGTGACATCATTTTCATGGAGGGAAAACAATAGGCAAGTAAGATTCCCTGCTCCCTCTTGTCTGTTTTTGAATGTTTTAAACTGTTTAACCGATGATAATGATCACAACATGTCAACCCCATTACCCTGTATTTAGAAGGATATACAATATATAGGATTTTTTCTTCTTCATGTATTTAATAAATACATGTAAACCCTCGCTAAATTGCATGCCATGTGTCCCCATGCTCTTTACAACATAGGGAGTAATGGCCAATATAAGCTTGAAATGCAAACCCTGGTCCTGTTAATCCTGTTACCTTGTGCAAAGTAACAGGGTTGCTATGTACAGGGACAGGGTTGCCATTTTGTTCAAAAACAGCAAAGCTATTTAATACGAAATGTATTTATTATTTAAAATGTGGCAATTAATATTGTAGATATAAGTCACATGAGTCAAACGGGTCGAGATTTAAGACATCATACCTCGTACCTCAAAGGACCACAATAAAAATAAGCCTGTGGCTTTCTTGTGTTATCCTTATATAAAAAAAAAATGTCTCTCTCTTTTGGAGCTGATAACTGTATACCCTTTTTAGTCTCTTTCGGAGCTGATAACTGTATACCCTATTTATATATATATAAAAACATGTCAAATAAATTAATTCATACCGGATTTACCTGTGAAAATTAAATAAGTAACATACTTATTTGATTTACCAGTGAAAATAAAATGAGTAATATACTTACTTGATTTACCTGGCGGCCATATCTTGTAATCAACATATTCTTTATTATTATTATTATTATTATTATTATTATTATTATTATTATTATTATTCATAGTATTAATGTGCTCTATTTCTGACTGATTTGTTTTTATTGTTTACAAAATGTCACAACTTTTGGTTCTTATTCTAAAAATGAATACTAATTCATTGATGTGCTATCAGCAAATATTGTTTCATTATGGCAGAACATTATTTGAAAGTGCTCAAGTTCAAGTTCATTTATTTATATAGCCCTTTATCACAAGCATGTCTGTCTCAAAGGACTCCATAGAAAATGAGCCAACTAGATCTACCTGAACATCCATCAGAGGAATTACAGAATAGTATAAGACAAACACGGAAATAGAACCAAGTACAAGACAAACAAAATCAATTTTAGCAAGCCATAGCAGTCCCAACTATTCTACAAGGCCTAAACTACCTGGCACAACCAGCCTTAGACCCTCAATGCATGCAAGGAAAAACTTCCCAAAAAACCTTATTAGGTAAAAAATTTAAGAAACGTTGGGTGGGCCAAGTCAAAGAGGGATCCCTCACCAGGACGGCTGAGCAGGAGCAGGTGCTGGGACAAACAGTGGAACGTACGATAGCATAAGCAATGACAGTAATATAGGAAACAGATAAGGCGATAGAGACAGACGGATGGGGACATGGTCATTGCCGATGTCCAGAGAACCAGGGGCCGCGACCTCGCAGCAGCAGCAGCTCCAGGGAAGGGAAAATGACCAGCAACAACGGCTGCAGGGGGACGGGGATCACCCAAGTTGACACAAGAGCCAGAACAGGAGCCGACGGCCAGAGTAGGCAATCCACCAATTTCCTGCTGAAAACCACGGCCTCAGATTTAGAGGTGCTGACCCTCATCCCAGCCACTTCACACTCGGCTGTGAACCGATCCAGTGAGTGCTGAAGGTCACAGATCGATGATGCTACCAGGACCACATCATCTGCAAAAACTGCAACCCCTCCGCTCCATGACTACGCCTCGAGATTCTGTCCATGAATATCACAAACAGGAGGCCAATCCCCACTGGGAAAGAGTCCGACTTACTGCAGAGAACCAGGACACAGCTCTCGCTTTGGGCGTACAGAGATTGGATGGCCCTAAGTAGTGACCCCCTCACCCCATACTCCCGCAGCACCTCCCACAAAAGCTCCCGGGGAACCCGGTCATATGCCTTCGCCAGATCCACAAAACACATGTAGACTGTATAGGCATACTCCCAGCCCCCTCCAGGATCCTTGCAAGAGTAAAGAGCTGATCCGATTCCTTCCACCGCCCGATTACATCCCCAGTTGAGGTCAGCAGCGTCCCATCCTTGCTGTACACAGCTCGGATGTTTTCCCGCTTTCCCCTCCTGAGTTGCCGAACGGTTTTCCAGAAA
>OMOT01039379.1:6855-26493 GCA_900312575.1 Acanthochaenus luetkenii
TCTGTAGGACCCGGGATCTGAACTGAGCAATTTACACAGGTCCAGCCTCAGCCCGGGGTCCTCTCAAACCTGCGCCCTGATATTACTATGGATCAATGTCAATACCACAGCTATGCTTTTACATAATGCACAGTCCGTCAGAGATGAGCTTATTGGAAAACACAACCGCCAGAGAAGGTAAACTTTAGGCTGTAACTTTATCCCACCGCATTCATGTTTGACAGCGGCGGGATGAGATTGGATTTACTCTGCCTCCCACACCAGGACAGTTACTTAGTAGCCTAACAGTCTGTCATCATGTATTGTACAGGAGATCATCTTCTCAGCCCCTTGCAGGCGGTGTCTTGCTTTGACTTCCTGTTGGTTGGTGAACTGTCTGGCTAAATTAAATCAAAGGACTCCATGTGACACAACGCACCCATGTTGCTTTCCTGCTAAAATGGATCTATTCACTGGCCCACCCACCTGCAGAGCGTATCCATAGACTTCAGGTTCTCTGGGTTGCGGATCAGCTTGTCAAGAACGCCTACTATCTGGCAAAAGCGTGGTCTCTCGTTGCGATCCTTCTGCCAGCAGTCCAGCATAAGTGTGTGTAGAGCTCCAGGACAGCTCATAGGAGCAGGCAGCCTGTAGCCCTCCTCCACAGATTTGATCACCTGCACATGCATAACAAAATACAGACAAGACAATACATACAAAAATATATGACAGTATATACACTATCAGCATACAAGCGCCACTCAAAGGGCTGATCTCTATTGCACAAATATTCAGGTAGAAATGTATCAGGTTATCTCTGGTGTACGTCAACAAGTCGGTGCTTGCTTGTTGCGCTAGAGCCACTGATCAGCACTCACATCTCTGTTGGTGAGGTTCCAGTATGGTCGCTCTCCATAGGACATCACCTCCCACATGACCACGCCATAGCTCCACACGTCACTGGAGGAGGAGAACTTCCTGTAGGCGATGGCCTCTGGTGCCGTCCAGCGGATGGGGATCTTCCCGCCCTACGGGGAAACATAGAGAACAACAACCAGCTGAATTCAACCAGGATGTACCAGTCTTTCTGAAACAGAATTATGTGGCGGTAGTAGTGTTGTTGTTAGAGAACCAAATTTGTGACCATGGTTTGAATCCCTGCACCAAGTGGACAAATCTGAGAACGGAACATAAACAAGAGACGCTCCACTCGGCTTCAACGAGTACTGCCAAGGTATACTTGAGCAAAGCACTTTACCCACAACTGCTCCAGTGGAGCTGGTGAGTAGCCATTAGGCTATACAGGGCAGCTTCAAAGCGGTATTATATGTTTCTGTCTGTAAATTCTCCCCCAGGGTGTTGGATGAAGTACATGAATGTGATGATGGAAGCAGAAAGTTAAATGACACAAAGTTAAATGACTTAGAATGGCTTTATGTCTGAATGTACTGGACTTTACTGCATGTGTGTGCTTGCCAGCAGACCGGGACAAGAATAGATTTGCAAATGGTAGCAAGTATGTGAACTACTTACAGGATGCTTGATATAAAATGACACTTAATTAGGCTGACAAATGGATACATCACTTCGAAGACAAACAAAGTGTTCCCCATGGGCTATTTTAAACATGTGAAGGTTACTTTCAAAATTTAGTCCATTACAGATATTTGATTTCCTGCTTAAAATTGTAATTAGCAACATAATCCACTGGAACTCTCTAAACCTCATAAAACTCAGAATATTTGGGTGACATTGCCAGATTCCATAGACTTATCAGCTAAACAATTTACTCCAAACTACAGATGTTAATATAATCTTCAACCATTATCAAACATTATTTCAAGATGTTTGTAATTACGCTGTAGTGTCTATAATATCACAATCTAAATTCATTTTACCCTTCAAACATGTAGTAATCACCAAATGTGTCAAATGTGTGCTGATGATAGCATAATTAATACAATTGGCCAACAGGCTGCCGGTTTAATATTGGACTACTGCCTACTGGAGTACTTATAGATATTTTCCTTTGCTATCTTTTTCAAGTGACTTTGATTGTATTGTATTGGTTTGTACATTATTGCTTGTCTTCAACTTGTACATTTGTCTTGATGCTGCGTTCTTGGCCAGATCTCAATGGGAATGCCAGTTTAAATTAAGGTTAAATAAGTGTAATACATAAATTGCTGTTAAAGTTGCACTAAACATGAATTTATTTTGTAGAAATACACCCATCTTACCAACCTAAATCACAAAGTGGGGCTGAGGCAGAGAAGAGCGTCCCTTTCTCCCGAATTGAAATGCCCTAGAGTTGCCCAAATTAAATTGTGGTGTCTTGTATGGTTACTGGAAGGAAATCTCACGGAAAGTAACGAATCGAAGAGAGACCATGTCAAGTTACATGATTTGTGGGTATTGAAGTCTGCAAAATTCAGTTACCTCGGGGCCGCCAACATGACTAGTGCAACTTTAAAGTCACACTCACTTTTTAAAAACGTTCATACCATACACGTATTTGACAATTTATCAAACATATACATTTAAAAAAATCAAAAATCTAATTACTTCTACTTCCTGGATAATCTTTTGTGTACCTGGAGACATTACACATTAAATATTATGGCATTTAGCAGACCATCACAGATTTTTGAACAATCCTGCTCCTCCCATCAAATAAACCTTTCTCTCCCTAACTGATATCCCATTGGCTTTTGAATGATCCCTTTCTGAATTATCCTGTTTCAACAGGAAATACACAACATTAAGGAAGCAAGATTTTCTCAATATGCAGTTTCACTGTGAGTTTAAGTTGTTTTTTGGGCAATCAGATTACTGAAGTCCCATTACATATAATTTCAATCAATCAACCAGTCAATCAATCAATCAGTCAATCTAACAAACTTTAGTTATATAGCACATTTTGTACAAAGGTCTTGCAATGCAATGCGCTTCACACACAAAAATAAAAAATAAATTCAAATAAGGCAAAACGGATACGCTATGGAACAGAATGGGAGAGAAAATAAAGTATATTTTTTCAACAGAACATATAAGCAATAAAATAAACATAATAAAAACAAGAGAGTAAAAAGGATAAAAACTAAATAAAAGTAAAACAATTCTTAATCTTCTAATAAATGTGAGGCTAAAAAGTTATGTTTTTAACCTTCACTTAAAAATGTCAACTGTCTTTCTGCTCTCAGATCCTCAGGTAGGCTGTTCCAATGCCTAGGGCTATAAGTGCTGAAAGCTACCTCACCATATCACAAATATTTCAGTTTTATCTTGGTTAAACTATAGGAAATTATGTGCCATCCATGCATTGATGTCATTAATACAAAGTGTATCAATGGGGCTGAGGTCATCTGGCATAACTGACACATACCAGCTGTGTGTTATCTGCATAGCTGTGGAAATTGATTCCATGTTTGCGGATGATAGCCCCCACTGGGAGCATATACATATTGAATAATATTGTTCCTAATCTCGAGCCATGTTAAACCATTCCACAGGTAATATGTACCTTCTTCTTTCACCAAAAGAGACTAAAACGTCCTAAAGGTCCTAAACCAATTGAACCAGAAATGCCAACCCATCAAGTAAGATCTCATGGTCGACAGTATTGAATGCCACACTAAGGTCTAGAAGGACCAGGACAGAGATTTTCTTTTACATCAAGACTCAAGAACACATATAATTTATGACCTTAAGCAGGGCCATTTCTGTACTGTGCCTAGCATGGAAACCAGACTGGAATTTCTCAAAAATACTATTATTGTTTAGGAAAACATTGAGTTGCATGAAAACCAGCTTCTCAAGTATCAAACACCATATGTGTATGTGTATGTAAAGTATGTGTGTGCGACGGCTTAGATATGCTTGCCTCTAAGTGTAAACTCACACTAGTAGTGTATGCAGCATCGGGGTCATCCTCCAGGACTCGGGACAGGCCAAAGTCAGACACCTTACATACTAGGTTGCTGTTGACCAGGATGTTGCGGGCTGCCAGGTCTCTGTGGATGTAGCCCAGCTCAGCCAGGTAGGTCATACCGGCTGCAATGCCACGCAGCAAGCCCACCAGCTGGATGACGGTAAACTGGCCATCATGTCTCTGCAGGAAGGGGAAAGAGAGAAAGTTTTAACAGCAGCAGAAAAAAAAATTGTATTGAATAGAAAATAAAAGATGAGAGGAGGGATAATAGAGGTGAGGGATTTCCAGAGGGAGAAAGAGCACAGGAAAGATGAGAGAATGAAATGTAACATGAAACCGCTTTAAAGTCATAATCCGCAAAATTTAGTAGTAAGTAAGTAGTGTTAGTAATAAGTACATGTCCAGTTTGCCGCTCTCTATCGCTGATTGATACAACAAAATAGTGATTCAACCCATATTTAGTTATTGAAAGCTTTACATTCGGTGTCTGGTAGGTCTTTCCTGGGACAAATTTTCAGCTACAATACAATAGAAAAGCTTCAATACCAACCCTGAGGAAGGAGTCCAGAGAGCCGTTCTCCATATACTCTGTGATGATCATCACCGGTTTACCTGGGGAGAAACACACATATACAACATACAGAACCGTTCTTCTTCTGCACTGTATGTCTAGGACATTCTGTTTACTTTATGTAAACACAATATATGATACATGCATGTTTATGTACTGTATATTGTATGGAAAATACCAAAATACATGGATCTCTGTGTAAATGAATGTTAAGTTTAAACTTAAGTCGAATACAACTGCTTTTGCAACAAAACACATAAAGAATGTTGTGATATCAGCACCTAATTAAAAAAAAAAAAACCTCTCTTCTTATAAAAAAAGCCTTTATTTTTCCATGGCTACCCAAATAAAGGTTTAGCTTTCTTTTTACTCCAATAAACACCTTTTTTTGCAAACAGACTTTAATGGTTTGGAGAAGCATAAAGGAAGGGCGCACTCACAGACAGTGTTACTATTAAGTATTGCATCTAGGTTTAGACCGACATATCGTATTTTGTTTTTATTAAATACTGGATATTTAATTAATGTTGTCCAGCACCAATATGATGGAGGTTCCTCCATGACTAAAGCTACATAAAAACAGCCTGTACATTTGTTAAAGTTAGATTTTCTTTGTACTTTTTATTCATTAATTTAATTGTTCAATAATATTTTCTGTAAATTAAATCTTCATTTAAAGTAAATTATGTATCCCAGACTTTCCCTACTATTTATTAGGTGGGTTGGGTCACCCTGCCTGAAAAAGCAGCTAACCCTAAGAGTTCTAGTGTCCCATGATGGTCTAAATGCTGTTTCAGAGGCTTTTTCACTCTGATAAGAATACAATTCTGGGGTAAACACTAAGTCCTAAGGCCTGATTGCATGTTTGGAACTCCGTTTGACCACCTCCATATGAATGGTACTTCAATAAGATGAAGTGATGTGACATGGATCAAAACGACCGGCAGCATACTCTGGATCACCACTCCCTCCAGGCGGATGACGTTAGGGTGGTCAAACTGGGCCATGATGGATGCCTCGGCCAGGAAGTCCCTCTTCTGCTTGTCGGTGTATCCTGCTTTCAGGGTCTTCAGAGCCACTGGAATGTCTCTTTTCCCCGGGAGCCTCATACGTCCATAACACACCTCCCCAAACTCCCCTAAACACACATGGCACGGGATGAGCCCAAATCCAGCACTTCAAATATACCCAACAGGCACAGATATTCCACTGTACTGAACATCCACTGTGCTCAGCTGCATCCACTAAGTCCCTCCCCCTCCCCGAAGCCATGGTTGTAAATAAGAATGTGTCCAAAGTCCGAAGAGATGCGGTTGTGTGTAGTATGGTATATGATGTAGTTAGTATATGATGTTGTATGACATAGTATATGATGTAGGTAGTATATGATGATGTATATGTAGTATGTATATGATTATGCAGTATGTATATATGATGGTATGTAAGTCGCTTTGGATAAAAGTGTCTGCTAAATGCCGTAATGTAATGTAAATGTTTTAAGCTAATTTGCTACATTAGATAAGGGGAAAAAAATGAAAACAAATATCTACTTGTGAAGCTGTCTATATCCACATCTATGTGTGACACAACAAATCAGAGTAAGCTGTTCATCGATCAGCCTCTTTCTCATACATTTTTATGTTTAGCTCTCAGCAGAATTGCTCTTTTTCTCTGCTTTTTCTTTTGCAGCGGTCATATCCAATACAGTGTATTGTAGAGTCCAGCAGTAACACGAATGTTAGTATTCCCTGCCTGTCTGGAGAGCTTTGATTGACAGTCACGTAACGCTCTGATTCCGCTCTGCTATCCTCTGTGTGTGTGTGATTATGTGTGCACGTGTGTCCGAGTTCATGGTTTTACCTGAACCAATGATTTTCTCTATTCTGATCCTGGAAGCTTCAATTTCTCTGGCAAACTCGTGGACCGCCTGGCAGGGGTCCTCGTATGTGTGCGGGTCAATATAGAACCTTGCGTCGGGGAATGACACTAAGATAAACAACATTAGCATTTGGTCACATATCTGAGAATGAGAACAACATCACATCAGAGCCCCTATCACCGGTGTGCGGAAGGAAAAGTTGATGAAAGAAAATAAATTATATAGAGGGGAGCAGACAGACAGAGAGATAAAGAAAAAGACAGAGCGAGAGAGAATAAATAGAGAGCATGCAGGGAATAAAGCCTCTGTGCTGTAATCATTTAGAGTGTGATGAAAGTGTTTGCTCTATGGATGAACTTTATTACATATGGATGAAAATGCGACCTATCCAAGGGATGCAATATAATCTATTATTGCTAATAATCGGGGAATGGGCCAAACATACCGTGGCCATTCTGGTAATGCATCTTCTCCTCATCAGAGTCCTGGAAGGCCTTGCTGTAGCCACAGTGTCTGTACAAATCACACGCACAAATGACAAACACACACAGATAGGCAGGCATGCAAACAAACACACACACACACACACACACACACACACACGCACACACACACAAAGAGGAATAAATACAGGACAATAGCAAAACATTTATCTTTTATTAAATGACATATCTCAAAGTGTTCTCAACCATATGCATACTACAGCATAACACCACAACTCATAATTAATCAATCAATAGGTCAAGCACAACAAAGGCATTCCCACAAGTAAAATTAATTGGGGGAAGTGATGTTTGTTTTTTAAAGAAGGAAACCTATTTTTCTATGAGTATGTTTCCCTTTTTTAAGTAAAAATAAAGATAAACATCAATACACCAATGAACACATCCAAGGTTTGGGAGAGGCAGAGCAATGGGAATCTGTTTGGGCTTTTGTCTGGGTGTTAGTAAAATGTGCCTATGCCTGAATATTCCCAAACACACCTTACCTCCATGAATGTTTTTATTATTAAAATAATACAATAATAAAACAATACATCTATTCAATAAATCAAAAAAGCTGGGTTTTATTTCTGGTCTCCCAAGTGTTGTTGACATCCAATGCCCATCCAAACTGACAGGTCCTT
Source organism: Acanthochaenus luetkenii (assembly GCA_900312575.1). Classification (NCBI taxonomy): domain Eukaryota; kingdom Metazoa; phylum Chordata; class Actinopteri; order Beryciformes; family Stephanoberycidae; genus Acanthochaenus; species Acanthochaenus luetkenii. The sequence goes on from OMOT01039379.1 coordinate 14,342, forward strand.
ATGAACACTGTCCCCACTGTACTTCAATCATTCACTCCTCACAGTTGCCAGAGAAGGAGTGATGATGCTAACAATAAAGGAAAACCAAATGCAGCAGGTGACATTCGTTTTTGGGAAATGGGTCCAATTAAGCCGTTCAGTGATGAGAACATAGACACTAAATCGTGTGTGTGTCCCCGATAGATCGGGGCTGAGAGCATTCTCACATACAGGCAAATTGAGATCCTTTACCATTTTAAGGTTGTGTTCTTTAAATAAAAAAAGGGGCTCATTTAAATTACAACCATGCTTTCATTTTACTTGCACCCTTGTTACACTACATGTAGAAAAAGCAGGGTGAACAGCTGTGCAAAAAAACGGGGTTGGAATCACATCACAAGCAATATGACACAGAGTGGTAAAAGGTAGAGTAGTGTAAGAAAGTGTTCCACACACAGCAGCGACGGGTAGTGTGGTAAAGTGTAGCCTTGCCGTTTCCTGCAGATGATGATAGCCAGAAAGGTGACCAGGCCTGACACCAGGGCCATGCAGATCCAGATGATGGTCATGGTGTTGTAGCGCAGTGGAGCTACAAAGATACACAGACACACTGTGTGTCAGCTGAGGCAGCGGTGCCATCGATGGCCAACAAAGTTTTCATTCCAACCAAACACTAGTTCCTCCTCTCTGGTTGGATGGATCCATGTATGGAATTGTATATAGGTATACAGTGGGTTAGGGTTAGAGTAAGCCTCTACCTTTGAATCACATCAAGCACAATGTTATGAATACCGACAAGGACGTGTTGCATGATGTAGGCTATAAGAGAAAAGTAAAACCATATCACAATACTTTTGCTATCAAAGCAGCTGGTAAACAAACATGATTGCCTTTGGAAAGTTGTTCACCGTCGCAGGGCAGTAGCCACTGTGAAAGGCCTAACAGACGTAACAAAACAAGTTAATGACCACTTTATGTCGAATTTTGCATCTCTTTAAGTAATTCATAGAAAATGTTAAACATTTCCAATATGGACTTAAAGCTGCACTAGGCAACTTTGCATGTTGGTGGCCCCAAATGGCAGCGAGAGGTAACTGTTTGAAAAATGTGAACTTCGATACCCAGAAATCCTGTATTTCACTTTTACGTTTCAATTTGTCATTTCCTGTGGGCGGAGGAGTGCATACCTGACACCAAAAGTCCTTTTGGGCAAATAGGATGAATCTAAAGGATGTAAATTAGGGGGTATGGGGCGCTTTTCTCTACTGCAGCCCCACATTGGGATTTAGGGTCAAGACTGGTGTATTTTTACATAAAAAGCTTACCTTCAGAAACTGGAGACACTATTATGAGCTACCTTGCATATTTTCATTGTTTTAAAATTAAATGTGCATGCATTTAGATGAGCTCCTCTGAGGTTTAGCATGCTTGAAGAATTATGAGTTTGTGCCAATTAAGAATCACTGGTGGTGGGAAAGCAATTTTGTGTAAGCATGTTAAAGTTATGATTATTATGTGAATTCAAATCCAATCTAGAGACCTGAAGAAAACCTGAGGCAGGCTATATCGCTGTTTGATGTTAGGCAGCCCTGGACAGCCTTGATGTGGTTCATTTGGGGAGGTTTGCATCGAGCGACTGCAAAGCAATGTTTGCAGTAGGGTAACAGGCACCACTCTATATGCTCGACAATAGGCTACTCTGTGTAGTTTTCACGTATTTTTGGACTTATTGATTACTCCGTATGTAGGTTAGCTGGGATGTATGCAATCCTCTCATTTTCAGAGTCTGGGAATGAAACAGTGTCAAGAGGAGGAGAGTCTGGGTCCAGTGAGCAGTAGAACGGAGGGAGACAATTAGTCAATGGCACTGGGACTCATATCAGGAAGGAAGTTGAGCTTTGCAGACCTAGAAGCGGCTCTGTATGTAATTTGCCAAATCTCCTATTAAGCAAGAAAAATATTCTAACATTATATTTTTTTGTGAAGCTTAACTTCACTTTTTGTACTTGCGACAAATGCACAGACACAAGAAGACCACTGTTTGAAGCTGGGATAGGCAGCGGTTTTGCTGACAGGGGTGACCCTCTAACAAAGCGCAGATCAATGGAAGAGGAATGGACTGAGGGGGTTATCAGCGTCACTGACACCCAGACCTCTTTAGCCCAGCACCACGCTTTGAGACGCTCTCTCTGCCAAGTCTTTTAACAGAACAAACAGTTCTGTTATTGGACTTTTTCCACCGTATGGCATGTGTAGCTGAAGGGTCCCTGTGGCCCAGGGCAGGCATGAGGTTTAAAGCTACAAATCAGTGATATATTCTCTCTCTCTCACACAAACACACACCTGCTTTCCCAGTCTGAATCTCCACATTCTGGCTGAAGCGTCCACAGCCTGCTGACGTTCTGGCTCGGACCTGAAAGATGTACTTGGTACCTGGCTTCAGCCCTGAGACCCGGGTGCTGGTCCCTTTAGACTTCAGAGTGGAGTAGCTCTGCTGTTCATTATCCTGGAAGGGAAATGTCCACATTAAAAGGAGTTTTTGAGAGAATAGCCTGGCGGTCAATTTACCTGTAATGTACAGTGACCAGATTTCTTGGAGCAAATCCAGGGACATTTGGTGCAACTGTGCAACAGCTGAGCATGTACCTTAAGAAAAAAATCACCATAAGTGCATCTCTATTTCAAATGATAATTCTTTTGATAATATAATAACACTTTTAAATTGAATTTATGAATTAGTAGCAAACATCAGTAACATGAAATATAGGCTGGGTAGCAAATAATAATAATAGCTAATGAGCTACTGCTGGGATGGTAGTAGCTCAGGAGGTAAAGTTCCTGTCCTGCAACCGGCGGTTTGAGTCCAGCTCCTCCGGGGGGAAAATCTGTCATAGTGTCCATGAGCAAGTCGCCTAATCCAAAATTGCTCCCGTTGAGCAGGTGGTGCATGGCTGCCTCCGACAACGGTATGATATGTAAGTCGCTTTGGATAAAAGCATCTGCTAAATGCTGTAATGTAATGTAATAATAATAAAGTGCCCACACAACTAGGCCATTCAATATTTACAACACAATAACAATAATTATAAAAAAAATTTACTCAAATGAGATTTGACACCAGGCCATTATATTAGGTGAGGTTCTACAACCGGTAAACTTCACCATTTAAAACAGAAAGTAAATATTCACAACAACTTTTATATAGAGTGGAAATAAACTATGTACCGATTTTTTAAAAGATAGGTGTAAGTAACCTTGACTACGGGTAAAGAAAATTTTATTTTGCACCTTATGTTCATATTTTTGAGTGATATCATTGGACCTCATTCTGGAACGCAGTTAAGAAAAATGTAGGAAGGAATTTCTTCTTAACTCCACTTACAAAGTTTCCAGGACAATTCTGGCATTCCTGTATGGTTTCTTATCTGGGATTCGTTCTTAGCTAAGAACAGCATTTAAGAACACGTAAAAGCAGTAATAAGTCATTCTACAGTCATCCTCTGATTGAAATACTTATAATAATAATAATACATATGAGAATATTTGTATCATTAACAATTACGTTTCACATTTATAGTCATGATTCTATGAGGCACCGTGAAGTCCTAAAATAAATAAAAGCACTACACGAACACTACAAATGGCAGTGAATAGATACATAAATAAGCACTAATCGCATGGATATAGAGCCTTAGTGGAATAGAATGGACACATCTACATTCTGTAAATAAACATGTGAATGTCCATAACTATAAATATATCATATGGACCTACATAATATAGACAGGGCCTATCAAGATCCACAAGTAGCCTACTCATGTATTTTACTCAACTGTACAATTGAATCTACTCTCAGCACATCCCATTGTATTGCACTAAATGTGCAATACAAAGTGACTCAACATACAATTAACAACTTGGCATTGTATTCAACGTGAGCGCTCAGTGAGGAGAGACTCACTGTGTGACATGCAATACAAATTCAAGTTCATTTATTTATATAGCCATTTATCACAGCATGTCTCAAAGGACTTTACAGAAAATGAGCCCAACTAGATCTAACTGAACAACAATCAATGGAATTACAGAATAGTTTAATACAAACAAGTAACTGTACGTAACGCCAGTGTGGCGCCTTATATAACATTTTAAATAGTGGGTGCGTAACGTTACACTTGTAGAACGGAAAACTATATTAAAAATAACAATTTTCAGGAGAAATAGTCGGTGGAACAAGCAACGCAAATACCCAGCCATTTTAAGGAATTCATTAAAAACAGACGGACAGATGTTTTAGGACTCAAAAAGAGGACATGTCCAGGTAAAAGAGGACGTTTGGTCACCATAGTATTAATAGTCCATATACCGTCTTGTTCTCTATTGTTATTTCCTTATTGTTGGTTTTATTTTTCCCCCTTGCTTGAAACATTCCACTGCTCATCTTACTGGTATGATGTTACATGTGACAAATAAAACCTTCCATGTGCACACGGTCCTATGGTTGCATGCCCTCATGAGGAGCTGGCCCGGCGTTTCTGTATGTAAATTCCGGTGTACGAGAACGCGCATTAAATGTAAGAATCAGTGGCATTCTTCATTCGGGGGAGCGCAGCTGAGAACATTTTGGTTTAAGAACACATTTCCATGCGTTCTTGAAGCCGCAAAGTCACAAACAAACTATCTCTAATCTGACAGGCAGGAGTCGGCTATTGACACTCGTGCCGTTCCCCACATGGACGCCCAGAGACGGACGTCCGCCATCAATCAGCAGCAGATGCGAGGCAGCTGATCCCTCTCCCAATACTGTCCGTCCTCTTCAGCAGGATCGGCATGGATCTGGTGGGGCCGGGGACACTGGTAAATCCTGGTAATTGTGGATTACGCTACCAGGTACCCCTAGGCCATTCCTCTTCGCACCATGGCTACTAAGGGGATAGCCCGATAATTAGTGATGATGTTTTCCCGAGTGGGGATCCCGGAGGAGACCTCCAAGGGACCAGTTTCCTGTCCTGGATCCTCCGGGACCTCTATAAATATAAATATTACGCCCATCAGGACGTCGGTATATCATCAACCAGACCCTAAAACAAATGTTCAGGAAGGTTATCGAGGTGGACAGAAGGGACTGGGTCCAACTGCTGCCGTACCTACTCTTCGCCATCCGCAAGGTGCCCCAGGCCTCCCCGTTCGAACTCTTATACGGAAAGAGACCCCGGGGACTGTTAGAACTCGCCAAGGAGGCCTGGGAGCAGCAGCCCTCGCCCCTATGGATGGTGGTCGAGCAAGTGGAGGAAATCCAGGGGCAAATGGCGCTGCTCTGGCCGATGGTCCGGGCACACATGGCGACTACCCAGGCCACCCAGGAGAAGGTGTACAACCGACGAGCCCAGCCCCGGACCTTCGAGTGCTCGTGCTGGTCCCCACGTCGGAGTGCACGTTCCTGGCAAGGTGGCACGGACCCTATGAGGTAATGGAGAGGCTGAGCGAGGTCAACTACCGATTGAGCCAACCGGGGAGGCGGCCACCCATGAAGATATATCACATCAATCAAGGATCCCTGAGGCCAGGAAGGAGGTCCGGGAGATGCTCCGGAACACATTTATCGGGCTCACCAGCTACTACCGCTGCTTTGTCCCTCATTTCTCCTCCTTGGCTGGACCACTGACGGACCTCACCAAGGGTCGGCTGCCGGACCAGGTACTGTGGACCGAAGAGATGGAGAAGGCGTTCCAGGGGTTGAAGGAGGCCTTATGCTCGGGACCGGTATTGGTGAACCCAGACTTCACCAAACCGCTAGTGGTCCAGACCGACGCATCAGAGACCGGGGTGGGTGCCGTTCTGTCCCAGCTTCGAGAAGGTGAGGAACACCCCATAATGTTCATCAGCAGAAAACTGCTACCCAGGGAACAGAAATACTCCACAGTGGAGAAAGAGTGCCAGGCCATCAAGTGGGTCCTGGAGACCCTAAAATACTACCTGCTGGGGCGGCACTTCACCCTGGTAATGGACCATGCACCGATGGTCTGGATGTCCTGAGCAAAGGAATCCAATGCCAGAGTCACCCGCTGGTTCTTATCCTTACAACCCTTTGCCTTCTCTGTCATCCACAGGTCCGGCGCCGCCCATGGAAAAGCAGACGCACTGTCCAGGAGGGATGCCCTGGGGGGCTGGACCACTCCTCCCGGAGGGGAGCTGAGGGGGCGGGGGTATGTGGCAGATGGAGGGAGTATAGGAGGGGGGAAGTGAAAGAGGGGCGGTACGTGCCGTTCCCCACATGGACACTATGGCCTATGTACGGACGTCCGCCCCAATCCGCAGCAGATGCGAGACAGCTGAGCCAATTAGGGAGATCGGGCAGAGCCAATCAGGGGAAAGAGCGGCAGGGCTTAAATAGATGGAGAGAAGGCAGAGAGGGGTGTGACCCATGGGGGGCAATTGGAAGAAGAGTGTAAGAGAAAGCGAGAGAGATCGAGGAAAGCCTAGTACGTGTATGACTGACCAGACCGAGAACCCTGCTGTGTGCCTGATCCCTGACCGTCTGAGAACCCGCCTGGCTATCGACCCCTGCTTGTCTAATTACCACTTTCCTGCCTTAACCCCCGGACTCTGTGTGAGAATCACGAGTTACGCCCCTGAAGCAGTGATTAAACCATTGTTTCCTGTATTCCTTGTTGTGGACATTGACTTTGTGCAATTCGGTCCTGTGGACACTCCTGTCGCCCACGAGTGTGCCACAAATAGTACAATTTTAAGTTGCATTATGGAAAGGTAACTACATAACCCAAACTTCTACCAAACTTTAATGACGCTTTAAGTTTTTGTGAGAAATTGTACAATATCGAAATATTTCACTACTACAAACTTTGAAAACAAAATACAGGCAAAATGTGTTAAAGCGCCAAACAAGATTTCTGTTAGGATTCTTAAGTCGTCGAATTGTAACTCAAAACACCACGTTGTCACAAAGTTAACAAACAATACCAGAAACCATTTGCTCTCTCATTTAGAATCTCATGTTTACCCGTCATATACTGTCATATTGACTTTTTCTTTTGTCATTCCAAGACAAAAAGACAATACTTGCATTAAATTGGACTTTCCATTTTGCTAAATTAAAGATATTACCAGATCCTACATTGTCTCCAGCGCTGTACATGTCATCCACAACATTTTCATAACTGTTGGGATCATCCAGCTTCTCCTTCATGCTACGTATGGTCTTTGCCAGGGAAAAATCTTCTGAAAAGTCCTCAACAGATGCCATGTCATCAACAAGTGGTAACTTTGGTGTTCTGACAAAGCAAACAATATGACAACTTTTAGGACTTTGATGCACAATATATTACAAATCCTTCCGTCTACACAATATTATTTCCTACCAATATAAAGGGCTGAGTTTATCTTAACATTAAAAACAACATTACAATTAAACTCACGCTGTTTTAAAGGAAACTTGCAGCTCTTTTCTTTGTTTTCCAGTATGCATGTTTGTTGATGCGACCCTTTTTTTGGTCACTACCTAAGCAAATAGATAGCAAACAGAAACATAGCACAGTCAAACAATAGGCCAACAGTAGTTGCATACAGTATATCTGTAGTTTCTCAAATTTCCCTTTCATCTGCACTGAACAGGGTATCTGCATGTCTGAAACCTGCAGATGACATGACTGAATGTTCTAAACTTATACCTTTACACCAGGTTCCTGTGTTTGTTGAGGCGTTATGATCCTATAGATAGATTGAAAATGAGTTGATGATTTCATTAATGATGTTGATTCTTGCTGCTTTGAATAACACAGTTTGGAATGAGTCTGAGCCTAAAGTATTTATTACCTGGAGTCCCCCTCTTCATCTTCAATGTCAATAACCAGGTGGGTGGACATTGGTTTTGAAAAGACTTCATTTTGTTCTCTCTGGAATCCAACAATAAGGCCCATTTCATAAAGGATTTTAAAGCAAGACTGCTCTAGATTCACTTTTCCCTTCTCACTGTCTTTGAGAAATGTATAGGATCACGTGAGGATTAGTGCCCCTATTCTAAAACACCTATTTACCAAAAGGGCAATTAATCATTTCTTCAATAAAACACATGATCATGTAAATAACTTACCATAATTTGTACTGCCTGTCTTACTAGATCAGTTGTTTTGGCCTCCAGCTCTGCATTCACGAGTCTGATGGAAATAAAATAGTGTGAAACAATGTTATATGGACAGTTTTGACATTCATTCATATTTTTGTACTGCAGGGCTGCAAGGGATATACCTAGCTTAAGTGAACGCCAATCCACCATATGTTTGGCTTTCATCTGTATATTCAGTATTTAGTGCACCCACTAAATGAATACTGGACTGACAGAGGTGATGACTTCCACATCTGCTTTTCACAAAGTAAGCTGAAAGAGCTTATTTGCCATAAACTCTGTGTATTCCACTGTATTGCTTGTAGTACAGATTTCTCCTCAATATATTCATTAAAACAAATTTTTAAAATGGTCTAACTCAACTTGTCACGTTTTACTATGCTTTGATAGACATATAACACCACCCAGTGTTTCTAGTTACACTGGGATAACTGTAGTATTCCTAACATACCACTACATTTTAGGACAGCTGTATGAACGTCTATTTATTTAACCTTTGTTTCACCTCAGAATCACATTAGGCAGAGCCTCATGCAAGATGTAAGAGTCAGAAAAAGAGATCACAAATAAAGAGATCACAATCAAAAATAAGATACTGAGTGTACTAGGCAGCATCAACAGGTTTTAGAGTGGAGGCAGCAGCATGCCTGTAAATTATGTCTCCATAATCCAGAACTGAGAGAAAGGTTGACTCTCGCTACCCTCTTCCTACACGACATGCTAGAGACGGTCTTATTTTTGTACAAGTAGATGAGTTTCATCCACAAGTTTTTGGCAAGGTTATCCTTAATAGGCATATATCATCTAATGTGCAAATCTTGAGACTGGAGTAATCTGTGTTTTTAGCTCTGATGAGCAGCATGCATTTAATATTTTCAGTGTGTAGAACAAGTTTGAGGTTTACAAAAGTTTTTTGCAGGGCACTGAATGCAAAAAGGTTTCAATAGCCACTTGATAGAATTCTACAGGGTTAGTCAAATAATGACATCATGAATTTAGATAATATTCATCTATCTATTCATTTATTCCAATGCCAATTTATTCCAATGCCAATGCTAGGGATCCCCGAGTTACAAGCCAGGGCCCAGGCTTTATTTCTTGAAAGAAACAATGCTGATAGTTCAGTGATAAACTTTCTTTTATTTTTCAGTTTTTAGTGGGGCATGCTTTTTAACCACTGTGTGCAAGGTTTATTATTAATTAAAGATGTAAATACATTATTTTATTATTTCAAATTATTTTACGAGTTAAAACCATTTAATGCCTCCTCGCTCTCTTCAAGAGTGTACGATAGATGGCTATGACAGAGATCAGAAGGGCATGTTCATGGTTTGTCTGAACTACACATTTTTTGAATCTTACATCTCTTGCACGTGCAATATGCCAGTGATCACTAATCCCAGGAACGTCATTTTCTCTGGTCTATTTGATAAGATTAGGTAAACTGAGGTAGATCTTATTGAATTATTCAAATGTGGTCGGGATGCTTCTGTGACTAGGTCAAGGGCAAGAAAACATGTCCCACAAATAACAGTGCTGCTGTTATTGACAAATTAATACAATTTTACTGTTAAAATTAATCGGAGGGGGTCATCTGAAGGCCATTTCCAATTACATTTTTTAAAAGCAAACAGATATTTGAACAGGTAGTCTTACCTGTATTGCTCCTCCTTAGCAAAAAGGTCAAAGGTAGGCTTCTTTGGTGGACCAGAGGCAGGTTTTCCCATCGGCCTTACAAACCTCTCAGCCTTAGAGTCCATGCTGCCAGAGGATAGAGGTTTCTTGGGCTAGTCAACAACAACAGAAGAAAACGGAACACTGTCAAATGAATGCTCTAGGTGGGGATTTCCGTATTACATGGGGTTAATACGAAAGTGATAGCGTCATTACATATGCATGATCAGATGCAGGTAGACTACCTAGTAGACCTACATGCACAATGTCCCCACCAACATAATGGACATCAGAAACGTTGTTGTGAGTGTTTAAACGCATGCTGACATCCTCATAGACTCAGAGCAACACGAGTGTACAAGCTAGCTAGTTGTGTGTAATTACTGGCATAATGGATTGTACATTTGTTAATGACATTATACAATTTAAGAATGGTCATTTACAATACATTTGCCTTTGCAAATATTGTAATTGTTATTTTATATAACGTTACTGATGTGAATAAAGCTGAATGGTAGTATTGCATAGTGGTATCTGAATGGCATAATGATATTTTCCATTCAATTGTGTTGTATGGATTACTTGATATATCTTTATCAACCCGTGTAACGTTATTTATGAAGCGCCGAACTTTAGCTAACCTAAGTAAGTTTGTTAAGGTTAGCGGCGTTAGCTAGCTGTTGGTAATGATGTCTTAAATAATCAATAAACGTGTGAGTAAACTTCACACTGAAACAGGCATAAAAAAAGGTACATAACAGCTACCTCCAAGACGCAAGGCTTTCTCTCAAAACTAGACTATCTCAGTACCAATCAGAAAGATTTGCCTGCTGCCTCGCTGTCTGATCAGCCAGTGTCCTTCAGAGCAGCGTTAGGTTCCTACAAAGGAATCTGGTTTGAGACGATTCCAAGGCAGCATGACGTCACAATTTTCGCTTCCTCAACCGCAGCCGTTACAATAACAAAAGGCATCTCGCTGTCTTTTCATTAAATCAACAATGTCAGGTATTTTGAAAGGTCAAACTGAACAATCTCGATATTATAATACCAACTTTGATAAATCACATTGTTGAAGAGCTTGAAGAAGACTTTGCTCGTTTTTTGTATTGTCTACTTTTGTTATTGTTACTTCTGCTGAGGTAAACGTTTAATTTTTTGTACTTTGTAGTTGGTTGCCAATAAAAGGCAGACTGTACTTTGACTAATGACAATTAAACGTTATTCACAAGCATTAAGATGTGAAAAGTATGTTAAATGTACTGTACTTTAAGGCCAGGTAATTAGCTACACTACAGATAATGTTGTAACAGCAGATGGTTTTAGGGGTTTAATTGCTTCAGATCCAATAACAAATAAATGCATTAACAGTACAAATATTAATAATAATTTAATATGCAATTCAAATGATACCACATCTTTAGCAACCACTAGCTTTACTTTTGATACTTAACTACATTCATTGCTACTTTTACTTAAGTAAATATTTTGAGTACCTCTATCACCGTTGAATAAATAGCCCATACTTTTTAGAATGAATATTGTAAATGTATTTGCACTCGAGCAATACAAACAATATCCAACTAGTATACATCCATCCATCCATCTTCAACCGCTTATCCGAAGTCGGGTTGCGGAGGTAGCAGCTCCAACTTCCCTTTCCCTGGCCACATTAACCAGCTCTGACAGGGGGATCCCAATGCGTTCCCAGGCCAGTGTGGAGATATAATCCCTCCACCTAGTCCTCAGTCTGCCCTGTGGTCTCCTCCCAGCTGGACTTGCCTGGAAAACCTCCCTAGGGAGGCAACCAGGTGGCATCCTTACAAGATGCCCAAACCACCTCAACTGGCTCCTTTCCACGCAAAGGAGCAGCGGCTCCTCTGCTATAGAGGGTGGGTTAGTTGGGTTCAGGAGTTCCTCAAAGAGCTCCTTCCACCGTCTGATTACATCCTCAGTTGAGGTCAGCAGCGTCCCATCCTTGCTGTACACAGCTTGGATGGTTCCCTGCTTTCCCCTCCTGAGGTTTTCAAGAAGTGCTTTGGTGCCGACCTAAAGTCCTTCTCCATGGCTTCTGCGAAATCCTCCCACACCCGCAGTTTTGCCTCTGTCACGGCTGAGGCTGTCGTCCTCTGGGATAACATATCCCGGAAGGCCTCCTTCTTCAGTCGGACGGCTTCCCTGACCACCGTTGTCCACCAGGATGTTTGAGGGTTACCACCCTGAGGTACCTGAGACCTTTAGACCACAGCTCCCAGCCGCAGCTTCAGCAATGGAGGCTTTGAACATCGACCACTCTGAGGAACCATCACCCCGGAGAGGAACCATCACCAACAAATAGTATTCAAATAAATAATAATAA
>OMOT01039380.1:0-16497 GCA_900312575.1 Acanthochaenus luetkenii
CACTACACAAACACATATATTTGCATGTCTTTGACTGTGGGAGGAAACCTGAGCACCCGGAGGAAACCTGAGCACCCGGAGGAAACCCACGCGAACACGGGGAGAACATGCAAACTCCACACAGAAAGGGCCAGGCGAGATTTGAACCCAGGACCTTCTTGCTGTGAGGCGACAGTGCTAACCACTGCGCCACCGTGTCCCATTCAAACTGAATATTTTGTTCATAGACTGAACACTGGTATATCAACCAGAGATATCCAAATAAAACTATTAGCCACAAACACTGCTCCATTTTAGAAATGTTTTAAATGTATTTGGGAGGGGAAGAAAAATCTGAGGGAAGACCATCAAAACTGGAGAAATTGGACCAATTAGAACAGTTTGCTTGCACGTGCCGTTTGTTTACAAGTTTTGGTCGGCTGTTAAATGTTGCCGTGTGAACACAAACCGAACCAAATGGCAAGTGCAACATTGTATCATATTAGTCCCTGGATCAGAAAAAAGCAAACAAACGACGCCCTAAAATCCAATTGGATCTGAGTCCACATGTCAGGTTAGAGTGATGCAGGCAGTTTTTCTAAATCATTCCTTTAGTTGGGTCTGGTTTCAATTGTGCAGGCTGTTTTTATTTTTAAAGCAATAAATTAATCTGAAGAATGCAGGCAAAGGCAAAAACCACCAGAATCCATAAACAGGTAAAAACCGGAAACTTACTGACTGATAGCTCAAACACAGGGTAACACTAGGAATGAACGATGATAATCTGGCAACAGGTACAAAATCAGGGAGGCCTTAAATAGGGGAGTGCCTAACAGCTAACACAAAACAGGTGGGTGACAAAACACAGGTGTGTGAGTGATAAATGGGAAACACAGAAGGAAGTAAAACTAACTGACGTGAGAGGCAGACTAACCAGGAAGTGTACCTTGAAAGTAAAAAACACAACGGAAACACAAAACAACACAAATACCAAAACAAGAGTACCCTCTAACGAGTAAAACTAACAGACCTTACACTTTGATGCTACCTTGGCCACTGCTTTAGCACTTGCTTGTTTTCTGTGTACATATGCCGTTGTGTAAAGTAGTGCAAAATGAATAGTGAAAGTTGTAGGTTCATGGATAAACTGAAAATTAAATACATATCTCATTACAGAGTGAGCATCAATGTGTTGAAAAATATATACTTTGGGTGCTTGTTAGGACTAGCAAGCAAGACGTAAGTAATTCCATAGTGACGCAATTTTGATCAGAATAGATCGGTATGATGGAAAACTATGGGGAAATGGACAGAGTTATGCTTTAATTGGATTTGGACTCATAAAGCGTTGCTGAGGTGTGGGGTCTGGCAGACTTCAAGCTGGACCTCCTCAATCTGATTTGAGACCAACCTTGGATTTTTGATCCTGATCAAAGCTGGTGTCATGTTGTCATATTACAGTCACTTTTTTTGTAACTTTATAACTTTGTAACTTGTTTAGAAAAGTGTATCAATAAAGTTATTATTAGTATTATTATTTATGATGAAATGAGGCAAACAAACATCACTCACAGTCTGAGTGTGCCCACTAAAAGGGCAACCACAACTCTCCATCGTTCATCATCGGTTTGAAAATGGCCTATCAAATTTTCACTACCCCTTTATGGAGCCCCTTATGTTGAAAATGCAATAGCCCTCAGGTGTGATCTTCGGGCAAAATTAAAGTGTAGAAGTGTCTTTCAGACTGATTAGTTGATTGCCCCTTGCCCATCTTACCTTTGGCTTCAGATGATTGGATGATCCTTTGGAAATGTTGGCTCAATGGACACTTGGGAAGCTTGAGCAGAATGGCTGACCTCTTTCACCACAAAGCTGAACGTATCTGTGATGAAAAGTCAGCCTTAAGTAGGAAATTTGTTTTGCTCACCACGTGTCTCTAATTGTACAAATGTAATATTAATTTGCAGAAGCACACTAGTAATATCATTGGACTCATTCTTGAATGCAGTTAAGAAAAGGTTTACGAAGTTCCCAGGACAATTCTGGCATTCCTGAATGTTTTCTTAGCTGGGATTCATTCTTAGCTAAGAACAGGATGGAAGAATGCGGAAAAGCTGTCGTAGATAGACCAGATTGGAGTTGGCCCTGATCTTCCTGTTTCAGAAAAGCACATTTATCGTAGGTTTTCCAAAGCATTTAATATTGCCCAATAGACTTCTATTGTAGCCCGGTAAGAGCCTGCAGGAAAACCGTAGAAAGCTCAATACTGAACTGATAAGTGAAATTATGGTCTCTATGTGTCATTTGCATGGTAGAAAGTCTGCAAATAGTCCAAGGTCCAAATTAGCGAACTTATCCTTTAAGCTTCTTTCTTGAATTTCTATCAGAAGACTTGAATCGCAAACGTGTTCTCAAACCACAAAGATTAATAAAAAATGAATATGCAAGCTAATTTTAAAGTTGCCGGTTTGTAACACAAAATGTCTGTACATTTCATTTTGCACATTTTACAACCACAATTTACAGATAGCAACTTTGGTGTTCTATGATTACAATGTCTCATATTTTTTCTTGTGCATAATAAAGTGTGAAATGTACTATGTAGGGCTTCAGGCACACATTACAATGTTATGCCCACAAGAATATTTTAAAAGGGCATTATGGCTATGACCCTTGCACTTCTTACCACTGATTGCTTGTAATTTTGGTAATCTAGGAATTGAAGCTCATTCTATACACTGTAAGTCACTCTGGATAAGGGTGTCAGCTGAACGCTAAATATAGACACTTGTAAACCCGTACTATCTCGGACCATGGGTCAACCTTTCAAGCGGATCATCCACTGGGCTACTGCTTTCATCATCTGGCTAAAATAAGCTCATCTTATTATTCAGACAAACATTTTCCAGACTGCTGCAGGCTTGTTTCAAGATTCAAATTCCATTGCTCGTTTCAGTTACTAAGGGGAAAATCTGCCCTAACACAGAATTTATGTTATTCTTATGATATAAAAGGTTATTTCTTTATCTAAAAAACCCTAGCCCTACCCAAATTAGTCATCTGTGCCTATGCACTGAGCAATAAAATGAGCCCAGTGAATAGCAAGGCCAAATATATTTTCTTTCTCTAACATTATTCTAAAAGGGCACCACTTCTCTCCAGCACCTACACCACACAGATCTGAAAACAGTCTGTCAAGTAGGCTGTATTTCTTCCTCATGGCCACTGCTATAAAATGTGAACTCCTCCTTTACTTTTGCCCCTTATGTTGAAAAAGCAATCGCCCTACTCCGATGAGACATTCAGGAAAATGTTAAGCATAGAAGTGCCCTTCCGACTGATCATTTGATTGCCCCTTGACCCTCTTAGCTTTCACCTCAGATGATTGGACTTCCCTTTATAGATGTTGGCTCATTCTGAGAGGGTAATTTGGGCAAAAGGGACTGCCCCCACCCCAGTTTGCATGTTATTGCTTCACAGTGTAGCAATTCGCTGCAGCAATGCTCTTCCCTCTGACCTTCCGTCGGGCAAACCACTGCTTCAATATCCACCAACATTGCTTTCATCTGTTCAAATCAAAGCTCTCTTTCTTTTCTTTTTTAATCTATATCCAGCTAAACTGATGAGCTGACACCTTGGAAAGGACAGTCTCAGAGTTGGTAAATGGATTAGTAATCAAATTGGGGAATACTACTGTGAATTGTGGGTTTATATTCTAAATACCAACAGAAGTCTAAAATGAGAAGATGGTTCATACGGCACTGGGTTTTTATGTGGTGAAACAACCTCAACATCTGCAGGTTATCTACAACTTCTGACTGTAATCTGTAATGTCTGACTGTGACTGTGATAACGTGTATTCAAAATCCATTGGCACTTGGAATCTGGAGATGGAGATGTGAGATTGGTAGTAGTGACTCACCCTGTGCAACGTAATGAAATGAACAAAAGGATTTGTTTTTCTATCAAGTTTGAGTTGAGTTTTCTTTAGGGGGATTTAGAGGACGAACATTCTGCCTGTCATGTTTTTTCCTGGCAGGGCTCAATCCTCAAGCTTATAAGAGTGACACAGAGTATAAATAATTAAAATTAAATAAAATTATGCCAAGGAGCCATATCGCACCGTTTCAACCACATAACTACACTAATGTTAACAAAATTTAGGACTTTTTTTTTTGTAAGTAAAAAGAAAAAAGGTAATGTTTGCTTGCGTAGTTTGTAAGTAATACTGGATTCATACTTGACTGCAAAGTTGTTTGTCCTAAGGCAAAGAACATGATTAAAGTGTTTTATGCTACTTGTTCCTATTAAAGAGTTTAGCTGATGAAAGACTGCGTTGTATAGTTGGTCTGACTAATGTTGACAAGAAATGTACTATTGTAAGTCGCTTTGGACAAAAGTGTCTGCTAAATGATGTAATGTAATGTAATGATTTACACTGCTTAACTGTTCATTCTGGTTATGTTTGTGAATTTAATTTGGGTCTGATACATCTGTTGTGAAACTTCCATTTACTTGTCAAAGTAGAACTATGAAAACATGAATTGGCTGCCGGAAAAACAGACCTTAATGGATGGAAATAGGCAACTCAGAAAACCAATCCGAAGAAGCAATTATTATACAATAACATAAAATAGCTGATCTTTCTGGCTTCAAGGCCTGCTCAGGAGCTTGGAAACAACTGAACTGTGCAAACAATGAAAGGCTAAAGGAACATTGACTCATATTAGCTTTAAATGACCTGCTGAGTTCCTAGTTCAGAAACTGCATTGTACTCAAATGTAAGGACTTTGCTGGCTTGTTATGGCCTCCACAGAAACAGCAGTGGTTATATCAACATTGATGGCTAACCCTGCTAGCTTGAAACAGCTCGCTCTGGAGAAATCAGAATGCTAATTGTATCTAAACTGAAAACCCAGAGAGATGTCTGTTCCTTTTTGCGTGAAACATCCCATTCCCATTCTTACGACACTGCATGGTATCAGCAAACAATACTGTGAAAAATAACTACAAAACCTGCTCTGTATAAAAGTGCCTACCCATTGCTTTAACAAAAAGAATGAAGAAAACGTTGAAGTGATTTAAGATCACGTGTACAGAAATTGTATTTCAATTGCATAAATTAGAATTTGGCATACTCATATTGAACCATTAATTGAAAAACATGGTTTTCCCAATTCAATGTCAGTTTTCTTAATTCAGATTCAGACACACGTCTGGGCAAAAGGGATGAGCAAGGCACAGTGCCACCTGGCTTATGGTTGGCTAAGTGAAGAGTGTCAGCAGCATTGCCTTCCAGTAGTCCCCTGTGCCCAGATGTGTGTCTCAGGAACCTGAACCTGATTTAAAGGTTACATTTGTAATATTTCTGCTTTACTGAAGCATAATATGACTACTATATATCAGCAGGGATTGCACAATGTTAGTGAGTGAAACAAAGTAAACACAGCATGGCTTGCAGTCCTCATCCAGCTATGCAGCAATATTGACTAGTTAGTTTTATAGCTAACCAATAACAACAATAAGTGGCTTGAAAATATGCCATTACTGAATATACTTCATTAGAAACATTTCCTGCACGTTTTCTAATTCATTATTTTGTTATTGTGCTCAACATTAGCCTTTGTTACGGCTGACGCTTCAGCGCAGCTTGTAGATAGAACATCAGGCCGTGGTCCGTTCAAAAATCGGGCAATTTGTTTCTGCCTTGCTCCGCTCGCGTGTGCATGAGGAATGCGGAAGAGGGGCCAAGCCTTGATTTCTTGTTGTAATTACATCGCTGAACGATAGAGGTCAGCATTGAACCAGAAACTATACAGAACTGAGAAATTACTGTTCAAACAGGGAAGGGAAATTAAGCCCTTGTAAACCTGTTGCTATAACAGCAACCAGATTGTAATTTGTATTAAGAGCTATTCATAGTGCATGCTTTATTAACTATAGCTTTTGGGGATTTAGAGCAAGGTGTGTATGTGTGTGTGTGTCTGTGTACTGTATGTGAGTGTGTGTCGTGATTTGAATAAGACAGCTGGTTGCTTTAAGATACAATGATCAAATGGAAGCGGATAAAGTGTTTTTGAGTCTTTAGAGTGCACACAGAGGAGACAGACGGATTACATTATGTTAGCCAGCGGGAGTCTGTGGCTAGCACTGTGTTGTACTAGCCAGCAGGAAAATGCCTGCTGAGTGGTTCTGGAGGGCTGTACCAGATTTTCATCCCTAATGCACAAAGTTAACTCTATTTCTTGTATGTACTATGTGTACTCTTGTATGCAAAGTCTCATATATTAAATCTAATTTCTTGTTATTATATGTGATTTTATGCGCGCATGTGGATTCATGGTTGATGTAAGACCAAAGAACGTAGCCTGAATTACCCCCATTCTACACTGGTCATGTCACGTCAGCAGCACATGGGCAGCAGGCACGATTCCTGCGTTTGTGTCCACACTGGTTCCGTTTTAGTTGCGTCTTAGCCACGCATCCAAAAGTGTGAAATCAAGCACAAAGCCTTGAAATACACAAGCAGGAATGGAAATAGATCATTGATGAGAGTAATAATGCCTAGTTTATACATTCTCCTATCAAATATTGAACTATGTAGGCACGGTGGTTCAGTGGTTAGCAATGTCGCCTCACAGCAAGAAGGTCCTGGGTTTGAATCTCCGCCCGGTCCTTTCTGTGTGGAGTTTGGATGTTCGCCTTGTGTTCGCGTGGGTTTCCTCCGAGTGCTCCGGTTTCCTCCCAAAGACATGCAGGTCAGGTGAACTGAAGACACTAAAGTGCCCATATATGTGTGTGTGTGTGCAGTGTAATATATGATGTGTATGATGTGCAGACAACATCGTATCATCAGGTCCAGAACCAACAGGCTACGGGACAGCTCTTATCACCAGGCCATCAGGCTGCTGAACAACTGACAGCTGTACACCGCACCAGTCTGTTGCCTAGACTCTCCCACACTCAAACTGTTTTGTAACATACTTGATTTATTGCATCTGCACTTTACTCATATCACCCTGGTATACGCCTGCACTAGTCACAACAGATGCATTTCCTGCATACAATTGCACATTTTGGATTTATTGTACTTTATCTTGTACATTTATATATTGGATTCTGTATTTTTATCTTGTTATTACAATATATTAGATTATATTGTATTGTGTGTGTATATTGTTAACACTGCGTTGTTGCGGAGTCTTGCACTCATGAATTTCACTCATATTTATACCCGTGTAATTGTGACATGACAATAAATCTGATTTGATTTGAAAGACGCTGCAGCTCGCAGTGGCGAGCATGTAAAGGAGCTGAAACACGTGACTTAGCGAAGCCGGTGTAGACAGTTAATTAAAGTGAGTGTTTCTGTTCCGAGAGATGGACGACTAAAAAACGCGACTGAGTCGCGTCCGTTGTAGAATGGGGGTTAATGTGAAATGGTTTTAAAAGCGTATATCCTTATACAGTATATCAGCATTGCTATTTGCTTTTAAAGTTATAAAGCTTAACATTTTGGATTTCGCTCCCGGTCTCTTTTCACTGTTTTGATTTAAAGAGACAATGATAGTAGTTTCAGTATTATTACACATTTATTGTTTTGTTTCCATTTCAATTATAGTAAGAAGCCCACCAGGTCATCTTCTGAGCTATGGCTGAATATAAAGCTAAAAACTTGCCTTGTGAACTACCACCATCAGGATTAAAGGGGAAGAACATGACTCATGATTAATCATGCTTCTTCACTGCACTTGTAATAAATGAAGCCATGGGAGAGTTTTTTTCCTGGCAGGAATCAGGCTGCAGAAAGGCTGCAAGTGCAAATAAATAATGGCTTTTCTTATTTTTACACACTGGGTGTGGGAGCCAATTCATTTAGATTAATTGGAAATGGCCATGGGGGCTAAACTAAAAAACAACAACAAAACAAAAACAAAATATTTAAATTCAGTGATATCCAACCAATAATATATTGGGTATAGATTGTAGAGCATTGTGTAGAGTTTCTACCTCTACCTGAAAAATCCACCCACTTGGGTTATATTGACCATAAACCGTGCACTTCCCAGGATAAAAAAATACAGTCAGTGAGATAGTGAGATTAATTGACAAAAAGCATGAAACAAACACATAAGCACGAGTAAAACCAAGACAATGTCAAAGCATAGTTCATAGAAACATTAAACTTGCGAGAACATGCATAGGTCGGGCTTCATCGTGCGGTGCATTCAGCCGAGACAAGTCTGCACTGTGTGAAATGCTCATTCAGTCTTTTCCTGTTTCGATAAACAACGTACTTCATCTCTGCCAGCAAAACACTGTATCTGACCAAATAATCATAGGCCGTGAAGTTGCAGTACTGATACATACTGGGTGGGGAAGAGCTGATAGCGTCAAAGAAATAGACACAATGTCCTAGTAATGCTAGGTGAAGTTGATGCACTCTGTACCGGGGCTTTAGGCTGAGCAGACACACCGTGTCAAGTAAGCACACAACAACAAGGTAGCATCAGAGAAGCTTCCAGTGTCATGTTTGTATGAGTCTGTAGATGTATTGATCTGTGCAATGGTGGTGTGCTACTCAATTCTCAAAACATTACTTTTTCAAATGATATTTATACATAAACCTAATTTTTTTCAGTCCACATACATGGTTGAATTATTTATTATTGAGCCAAATTAACTCTACTATAGTTTCTTTCCCAAGCATGACCAAAGCTCCGTTGAGCCAATTTCAAGATGCTTATTTTACTGTACATGTTTATGGACCACCTTAAAACGTTCAATAAAGACTATCTGGTACAGTTTCTAGTTCCATGACTGTTTTTTTAAAGTCCTTTGAGACAGACATGCTTGTGATAAAGGGCTATATAAATAAATGAACTTGAACTTGAATTAGTTTTTTCTGACAACAGGTGAAAAATGACCTCTAATGCCCAAAATCACATTGTAAAAAAAAGTAGATACATTTGGGGAGACCCATATTTTGGTTTATCATAACATCAACATTTTGATGATTATTACTCGTTTAAAATATGAACATGCGTGAATATATATTTGAAGTACATCAAAGTACAGTATATCAACATTTTTTGTTAGCATTCCCTGCATTCACTTCATGTATGAATATACCTGTCATTTGACATCCATGACATCAATGAATAGCCAGTGTGTACACTGTTTTTCCATAGTTTTTGTGTGGCAATATATCATAGACACATAAAGGTATAAGGACCTATAAAGTATGATTTTGTGAACATTCACTTCATCAGAATTGTTGATTGGCTTTGTATAATAACGTTTTTCCTGCTCTAATTCATTCCATGATTGGTAGCAAATCTGCAAAGGACCCTGAGTGGTCCGAAAGTCTCTAATTGCAGCACTGTGTCAGCTAAGTTGAGTCAAAGAGCTGGCCAGGCAGCCCAGCACGTGCTACTTTTGGGCCTGTTCTGGTATTTGGTATAAGTGCACCACTGGAGGGATCTAGGGGCAGCTTACCAAAGCATTGCCGACTTATTCGAGGCAACAGGACCCGATCAAACTGCACTCAGATCTAAAAATGTAGCTCTTCAGAGAACCCATGATCTCTACAGCATGAGTGCAGGGGGTTGGGGGGGTGACCTTGATGAGGGATGGTGGAGTGGTGGTTCACAACAAAGCAATGGTGCAAAGCAGATTGAATCTTTGAACAGACAGTTAGAGTGCCATTTTCTATAACATGCTTTAGTGACACAAAGAGGAGCCCAGTGTATGCTGTAAAACTATATATACTGTAAACGTATGCCCAAAGTTTTAGGCTCTGTAATCTCACTAGTGAGATATAAATATATCAAATATGTTTTATAACATTATGTGATGACTATTTAGTTACATTATTACTGTATGTCTGTTACAGTCAATAGTTGCAAGCAAATGCTCAATACATTAACATTAGCAATAGACCTACGTTTGTACTTTTCACCTTCTAACTGAGCTAACTGAGCTATCACTAAACTTACAAAACCAAGCCAAACAAACAAGTTTAGCTTGTCTGTTAGCTTGTGCCCATTAATAAAAGTAGCTATGAAATGTTTACTTGATGTTTGACTACCAAAAAAAGACTACAAAAAGTTGTAACTTGCGCCTCAATTAAGGCACTGGCTCAACATAATAAATAAATAATAAATGCGCAATGTGGACTGCGGCTAATAAACTATAGCAAAAACTAAATGAGCCACATCTGCATCTCTCCTCAGTCCCTTCTCATCTTTGAGAGACAATGCTGATGCACTCGACTTTTGGCTGGGAAATGGTCGCTTTGCTTTTTAGCTTTGCTTTTTCACTTTCCATTTTCCTTTTTTCCTTCCTCTGAGCAAATTTCCGCCTTGAAATTTCTGTTAAAGTCTGAGTTCCTTTGTCTGTTCAGCCATGAACAGAGTGAAACGCATCACTTCCTGTACCGGGAAAGACCTACCAGACACCGGGTGTTTAGAAAAGCAAATGTAAAAGCTTTCATGAACTGGCTATGAGTTGAATCACTATTGTGTTGTATCAATCAGCGATGGAGAGTAGCAAAATTGACATTTATTTGTATGAAAATATCACAGGTTATTACTTTAATGTTGAGATTTCCATTGTATGTATTGCACCAAATACTACTGGTTGTTCCACAGACAAACCCTCTTTCCTTGGGTATAACCAACTTCCAAAGGCTCATTTTCAGCCTCAACACACCTCAAGGGGGCATCATCATCTTCTAACAACAATTGCGTTTTTTACATTATAAAAGTGTATCTGATCCATAGCATTGTATGTCAAAACCCTCTTGTTAAAGAGATAAGGCCTCCCTGGATATTAATGAGTATGCTATGGATCAGGATGCAACTGGATTGCAATTGCGAACAGGGGAAAGAACTATAAGAATAGCATAGCCACAGCAGAGATGTACTGTGGGCTATAATAATTTGTTATGGATGGTACCAATTGAAGACACATTTTGTCATTGGTGCTGGTGGGTTGATGCAGTACTTTACCCGAAGTCAAAATTCATGGATGATGCAAACACATTCTTTCTTTATCACACTGCATGGTCTTGCATTGATTACTCCCCATGCATCAGGGCACACTGGATAAAGCCAAAGTCTTCATATTTGGTCGGAGAAGAGAATCAGCTGGTTTTTATGGGTTGCACGGTTGTTATGTCTTGTTCCTCTGTCCTGGAGTACCTTGCATCTCAACAGCGATGGCATGGAGTGGTCGTCATCTTACCCACCCACTTAAATGAGAACTGAACCTCATTAAAATGATTGTCTGATATTGAGAGGGCTGGGTGGGTTAACGTACATTAGGAGATGAAAGATTTTCATTTTTCCACTCAATTACACAATTAAATGTCCGTTGAAGGTTGCATCTAACAACTATGGGTTTTGTTCACTTTAATGTCATTGCATGAAGTGGGGAATACCACGGTTAAGCATTGTGCTTGACATGGATATTGATTTCTGTTGCTGGGTCGGTTTTACAATTACTTGTCCTATATGTGTAGATTTAATTCACTAATGGCAGCGCTTATAAGAGCTGGACTCTGACGAGAAATAAAAAATGCTCTGAAAATTTTCTATTTTACACATATGACACAATTCTCTAATCCTAGTCAGTGTTGAGTGAAGCGGTTTACATAAGAGAGACTGGGAGTTTATGCAGCATCGTTGGTACAGTAATCGGGGTGCAAGTGAGTTTAGACACATAAGGTAACAAGCAGCAAAAGCAATGGCCCAGTGTTTACCATCCCATTTGTCAGGTTATTGTGTGTATTTTTACATCTGTCTATTTACCCGCCTACATAATGTGAGGCAGCATTCCCATTTCTATTTTGGCTCTCCTTTCAGTAAATACACTTCTGGTAGGGAACCAGGATTAAAAAGCTGCAGTGCCCAACCGATAAAGTAATATTTCAGTTTATCACTTTTGATCAAGCACAGCTCCATAGGAGTCCTGGAGCAGTCAGCCACCAATCTCACTGGGGAAACCCAGTCACCAACAGCATGGATGGTAAAATTATGCAAGCCTTGTAAACAGAGGTCACATGGACTGACAGGTAACTCATTCATTGGAAAGTTTCATCCTGCAACATTATCGAAGTTTTTGGCAAGGGGGAAAATCAAAGCAGTTCACTCCGGTGACTGACATTAGCAAATCAGGCTGCGCTTAACTACGCTCAATGTGCCAGATCTACTAAGATCCCATATACAGGGTACTAATTTGCGTGTGCATTCTAAAAGTTTGTGCGGTTGGTTGATTGGTGTTTTGGGGGTGATTTACTAAGAATGATTGCGTAAATGACAACAGGTGTAAACAGCAGTATTTAAATGAGGAGTTTTGTGTGTTTAATGGTTTGCACCATGGACAGTTTGGACGGGCAACAGAACCGCAAGCGCAAAATGCTATTTGAAAGTTAAAATAGGCTACAATAAATGTTAGAGCTGTAATAGATTAATGGACTCAAACCTTTGAAAACATCACAGCATAAATTATTGGAAAAGATGAGAAGAGGTGATGCCATCTCCCAAATTATACTTTGGATTCCTTTGTGGGATTTGTGATTTGCTCCTGTAGGAGCAGGTTTAACTCTCTCCACCAAGTTACATATTTGGCTAGATGACGAGGATAATTCTTTAGGACATACCAGCTGCATGCTGGTACAACACACGGCCCGTCCTGTATTGGATAGGCTCGTATGGAACGACTGACTGACTTGGTTGGAACATTTCTCCAAGTGATCTTGAGCGATAGAGATAGCCTTCCATTGTCTATCACAGTGGTTCTCAACCATGCACCATCAAGGCTCTTGAGCAAGGGTACTCAAACTTTTATATTAAAGGTCCACTTGTGAATTATATACAAGATCAATGGTCTGGAACAATGCCAGTACAATGCACCGACATAAATCAGCATCCATAACATATACACACATTCCCCTCCCTAATGCTGAGCTGGGCACTCCTCATTATTTAGCAAAACTCTCACAAAACCGTATGAAAGATATTAGTCTTCATATTGAAGTTTTTACATATTTAGTTTTGATCAAATCTTTCAGCGATGTCAGACAATTGTGGTACCAACTGACTCACACAGTGAAGGCTCATCAGAATCACCGCTGAGTTGATCACACCAGTGCACGGAAAATTTATTGGGTGCATTTTAAACTTTTAACATTGGACCAGAGTGGATGTGTCCACAGAAACTGACATCACACAAATACACACACTTGAGTCAAGGATGGTTAACTTGCGGTCTGCCATGCGTGTACAAGTAAATATATATGCACATTCAGTCGCACAACGCGTCGGACAGAAGAAAATATATTCCTACATTAATTTACATCTATTGTGACACAGGGTCTGGTCTGGATTGATGTGCAGTTCGGTCTGGATCCGGACCTTGGTCCAGAGTTTGAGAAGCCCTGCCCTAGCGTCTCCATGTTCTCATTCAACCAAACAGTAGCTGATTCACTGATTAGTTCCTCCTCTCTAGTTGAAGGTGTGATAATCAGTGAAATCAGCTGCTGTAGTGTTTGAGGTTGGAATGAAAGCCTGCAGACTCTTTGGCCTCCATGGCACATTGTTGAGAACCACTGGTCTATCATGTTGGTCCGGATCATTTGGTTAGTGTGAACACTGCGTTCCGTCCCCGGGAACGGATCACCGAGTGAACACAACTGTGCTGTATGCGTGCAGCACGCGCCGATCTCAACCTCCGAACACCGCATACATATGCGCTTCCTCTCTCCCTACTAGTTGTAGCCCACCCTCTATTCTGTCTGCCACAGTTGCCCCTAGTTACGAGAGAAGAATTTCAAAAGAAAAGAGAGGACCCTGATGAACTGCTCCACACACACACACACACACATAGAAGGGGGGAGGGGAGGGGGGGCTCAAAAGTTGTATAGATTGTTATATCTATTTATTTCTAATGTTCTAATGTTCTAATAATCTGGTGGATTGGGGTCGCAGGCGGGCCAGGGTGTGGGGGGCGTCCCATATTTTTCTGCATTGAAGGTGGCAACCCTACCCTACATGATGAGATCACTTTGGCTCATAGACAGTAAAGACAGACTGTGATTGGCTCATTGTGTGTTGCTTTCTGAAAACGCAGTTCTCCAGACGGTTAGAGGTAAGAATCTGCAGCACAGTTAGCCTGTTACCTAGGATATAGGGTATCATTGTTTCAACTGTTACACTGTGCTATGGCTGTCACTATGTAATATGGAATCTCTGTATGCGCTGTATTTCTCTACTTAAGGAATGAAAGTGAGAATAACATAGTTATGAATAATAATGAAATCAGTTTCATTATTAAATGTGACCACGGGGTCAATTTGATAGAAAACACTGGAACCGGTCACCGACAGCAGCTCTCTCTCCTCCTCCTCTGTGTGTGATGGTGTGTGTGTCCACATTGGCTGTTGCCAGGTTACAGAGTTTACACAAAATACATTCAATGCGCACAATTTTACAAATCCATGAATTCTCACTCAAAATCCTCCACCACCAAAACTGTGCATATATATACAGCACACTCTACATAGGCTACTCTGCAAAACTGTTACCTTCATGGTAAAAACCCATGCAGATTTAAAGCTGAAAGCAGGTTGCTAAATATTGCTAATATATAATAAAAAATACTCATAAGATAGTAAAACATGATTTTTTAAAATAGATATTCAGCGACCAGAGACAAACAGTGACACATCGGATATCTCTCCCAGACATGCCTGGATATAAGGGCAGAAGGTTGCCAGGGATGGACCAGGCATGCAAAAATGTTCTTCCCCCAGTGTATAGCCAGAGAGGTCAGAAGATGCATGAAGGAGGCAGTGTAAAGAGTAAAAATAAGTATTGGTTGTGGTGATTTTGTATTTTTACTGTAGTCCTAAACTATGTCAATGTTACTGTATTACAGTATTGGAATTTCCATTACTATTTTGTTTTTTGTATCTTGTAATTGCGAAAGAAAACCTGGACAATCCAGAGCACTGTAGAATCTGAAAAAGTAAAATACACTAAAGCCTTTTCTGCAGTATTTCCATTATGTTTAACTTTCTTTCAAAACAAGAGGTCCCATGCTGTTTTACAAGCAAATGTAAAATAAGCAAGTTATCTTCAGTTTACATATTTTATACTATCAACCAAAGATCCACAGAACACAACGGCTCATTGCAGCATTGAAGCTGTTCTTTCTGTTTTCTGGGTCAGTGTGTAACAGACTACCTGACCAAATACTCAAGACAATATCTGCTGTTTTGGTTGACTTATTCAATGTTGGGACATGTCTTCATTGTTTTGAGAGCTTGATTGCATTTTGGTTAAACCGTCTTAGTGTTAAGGACAGTTAAGGGTTTTGAAAAAGTTCAAAGTCAAGGTGTTTTATTTCAGTTTATTTAAGTGCACAGTATAACACAAGGTCATTCTGAGCAGTGAAATTCTTAGGACATGGCAAGCAACAACTACGTAGTGGCATAAAACAAAATAAAAAATACTAAATACTAAAAGGATCACGAATCAGGGCAAGAAAAAAATTATACATAACATTCAAACATTAGCATCAATTCCAGAGCCAGAAAATATGTGTAATATAGACAGTAGAAATAAAGTATGAAATATTATAAATATAAAGTGAAGGAGTACCGATGGATATGTACACTAAATTGTGGTAATGCACAGTTAATGTACATAGGAAGTGACTAGAGCATACACTGGGGTGATCAAGTGATCAATGTGATCACTGATGTTGTTGGTTGAGAAGCCTGATGGCCTGGGGGGGAAACGGTGAGTCTGGTAGTCTGTGCCCTGATGCTCCGGTAACGTCTACCAGACAGCAGCAGTGAGAACAGTCCATAGCCTGGGTGGCTGTAGTCATTAATGATTTGCAGTGATTTCCTAAGGCATCATGTGTGGTAGATGTCAGCCAGTGATGCGCTCCGCTGTCTTCACCACCCTTTGGAGGGCCTTGCGATCAGCAGCGGAGCAGCTGCCGTACCAGGCAGTGATGCAGCCAGTGAGAAAGCTCTCAATGGTGCACCTGTAGAAATTGGTGAGAGTTTTGACAGACATGACAAACTTCTTGAGTCTCCTCAGGAAGTATAGGCGCCTTCGGGCAGTTTTTACTGCCGCGTCCGATTGTCTGGACCAGGAGAGGTCATCATTGATGAACACACAGAGGAACTTGAAGCAGGAGACTCTCCACTTCAGCTCCATCGATGTGAATGGAGGCGTGACCTCTTCCTCTTATTATAAAAACATGGCCATGAATGTGTGTGTTACTGGTGTTTAAAATGTAGAGTAAAAATAATGTTCAAAGTTGGCAACCCTGGCCTAGCTGACCTTCAAAGTTCAAACTAGCCACACTAGCCTGTAGCTATGTAGGTAAGCTAGTTAGCCGGCTGACCTTCTAAGATCATGAATGCCATGGTCATGGATGAATTTCAAAAAGTCATTGACATTTAGATTTAGATTTTGACCAGAGTTTTTTCTTTGCCAT
>OMOT01039385.1:0-14202 GCA_900312575.1 Acanthochaenus luetkenii
CTCAGCATGCATATGGCCTGGGGGTAGAAGCTGTCCTTGAGGCGGGTGGTCTTCGCTGGTATGCTGACATAGCCAGGCTTCCTCTTGGACAGCTTCTTGATGAACAGGCAGTAGCTCAGGAGGTAGAGTTCCCGCCCAGCAAACGCAAGGTTGAAAGTTTGAGTCCAGCTCCTCCCAAGGAAAACAAATCTGTCATAAGTGCCCTTGAGCAAGACACCTAACCCCAAATTGCTCACGTTGAGCAGGGTGGCGCCATGCATGGCTTCCTCCGCCAACGATATGTAAGTCGCTTTGGATAAAAGCATCTGCTAAATGCCGTAAAGTAATGAACAGGCCATGGCTTGGGTGACTGGGGTCGGCGATTATCGTGTTGGCCTTTGTCGTGCACCACACCATGTAAAGGTCCCTCAGGTTAGGCAGTGCACCGCCTGTAACCTGCTGGGCTGACCGCACCACCCACTGCAGCCTCTGCCGGTCACGTTGCAGTTGCCGTACAAGGCGGTGATGCAGCCGATCAGGACACTTTCCGTGGTGCACCTGTAGAAGTTCCTGAGGATTGGTGTGGACAGGCCGAACTTCCTCAGCCGTCTGAGGTGGAAAAGGCCTTGTTACATGAAATCATCACTTAATGAAGAGCAAGACGTTGCGTTCCACGGGGGCGGCACGGTGGCGCAGTGGTTAGCACTGTCGCCTCACAGCAAGAAGGTCCCGGGTTCAAATCTCACCTGGCCCTTTCTGTGTGGAGTTTGCATGTTCTCCCCGTGTTTGCGTGGGTTTCCTCCGGGTGCTCCGGTTTCCTCCCACAGTCAAAGACATGCAAATATATGTGTTTGTGTGTAGTGTAGTACATGATGTGATGTACTATGTATATGATGCATGCAATGTTAAGCCCTTTGAGACATACTTGTATAAAAGGGCTATATAAATAAAGATTGATTGATTGATGGTTCCTTAATGAGTCAATATGAACCGCAATGTGTTCTGTATTCCTGGAATAAAGGAATGAAAGTGTAAATAATACAATTATGAATAATAAAATATCACCACAACGTAAATGTGGTAGAAAACACTGGAGCCGGTCTCTCTATCTCTATCTCTGTCTCTCTCTCTGTCTCGCTCTCTTGTAGTATTGGAATTTGTATTTCCATTACTATTTTGTTTTGTGTATCTTGTAATTGTGAAAAATCTAAAAGACAACCGCATCCAGATCACTGTAGAATGTGCAAAAGTAAAATACACTGAAACCTTTTCTGCAGTATTTACATTGTGTATCACTCAATATAGTACACAGTAAAACAAGAGGCAACATGTTGTTTTACAAGCAAAGGTAAACTAAGCAAAGTATCTACAGTTTACATATTTTATACTAGCAACCAAAGATCCACAGAACACAAGATCACTGCAGCATTGAAGCTGTTCTTAGTGTTTTCCGGGTCAGTGTGTAACAGTAAGTAAGTAAAGTTTATGTAGTATAGCACCTCTCATAGACAGAGTCACAAAGTGCTTCACATTAATTAAAATACACAAAGATCATCCAGATAAAAAATTACAATGAATCACAAAGACTGGACATTAATAAGCTAAAAAAAAATACAGATACACACAGCTAGACAAATGCCCGTCTAAACAGATGCGTCTTTAGCTGCACTTTAAAAATGTCCACAGAGGCTGCAGCTCTCAAATCCTGTGGAAGAGCATTCCACCATTTAGGAGACACATATTCAAAGGCTTGGCCACCTTTAGTTTTGAGCCAAGTACGAGGGACAACCAATAGACCCTGGTCAGAGGACCTCAGCGACCTGCTGGCTATGTATGGGTGGAGCAGATCACATATATATGCCAATTTGGTATATGTTGGTGATATTATAGATGTCCCCTCCAGAAAATACTCTTGAGAAAATTCCATGTTTGTGGTCCTCCCCAAAGTTGTAATGACATCTGCACCCTTGGGTGCGAAGCGATACGACGCAAAGCAAAGTGGTCGCGCTTGGTCTGCATGTACTGCAAGACCTTGGTTGAGTTATGTGATTTTTTGTGATGGTGTCAGTCTAACACTCTCTGTACTGTCATCATAGGTCTATACTGTCCTGGTTCATATCCAGTGCCCTGCCTCCCAAATAGTGGGAAACAACACTTCCAGAGCATATGGTAGCATCTTAAAACAACTACTATACTGTATGTTGGCTCAGTGAAAGTTCAACACCCCCCATCTCTCTCTTTCTCACTCTCTATTTGTACAACCATCCATCAAGTACAATAGATGCCAATAGATTTGGGTGACTGTATTACTGTAAACCAACAGGCGAATGATGGAGAGACAATCTAAATGATTTTATTGGGTGTTATCAACCTTTCCAAGGGAACACAAAGCCAGTTAATGATTGACAGGCTTGTTTGTAGCGATGGGTGAAACACATGGTGAATGGGTGAAATTGAGATGTAGCTTTGATACTTTATGTTGTCTTTGAGCCTTTATGACAGGGTCTTTTGGGGTTCCTGGAAAGCCAACAGCAAATATTGATGAGTTCAAGCTAAACTGGCAGGATTTAAGTGATGTAAAGATTTTTTTTTTTTTATGATGAATGAATTTTGGGTTGGTGTCATAATTATGTAAGGTTAGATGTCACTTTTTTTCTTAGAGGGTGGATGTCTCCATTTAGAACAAAACTCTTCATATCATTACAATCTAATTAGGTTTAGACCAATATTTGCCTTTTATTAGACATCGGTCAGTCAGTGTGGTCCACCTCTGATATGATTGAGGTTCCTCCCTGACCACATCTAGAGAATATTTTACATTTTCATATCAGATGTCTGAGCAGAGAAAATTTTTCTCTCAACAGTCTGTAAAACCTGCAATTAAACCTGCCTCACCCTGCCTTAAAGGAATGCTTTACCCTAAATCAAACCAGTGATATTTGTATTACAATAGAATATTGCATCCCATAAAGAAATTATTTTAAATATTTTTAGGTTTTGATCCCATTTCTGCCAAATCAAGACAATAGCTCCAGTAACTCCAATTCCCAAGATGCACTGTTACCCCCTCCCTTTGGAAAGGGATATGTTTGTATTGAGAGGCTAACGTTAGCTAGCTAGCGTTAATGTTACTTACTTCTCTGAAAGTTGCCCTGTGGTTTGGGTTGCTTCTTCCAATTAGACTTCGGCAACAGGAAAAATGTTTTAGGACATTTGTGTCCAAAAAAGCATTGATGCTGGGTGCTGGTGATGCAGGAGTCTGGACCGGCCAACACTTCGGCTAATAGCCACTGACCAGATCCCCATTCCTGGCAGAAAAAAGGATGACATTCTATATCGACGTCTTGGAAGCAGCTATATGCACAAAAAACATATTTTCAGACTCTGGGAGGGGTGGAATGTTTCACAAAATGGAGGTAACATCGATTTAGGGTAAAGTATCCCTTTAAGCAGCTGCTAACCACCAGAAACAATTTAATTAGTATGGCTTTTAATGGAGAGTTTTAGTGTCCCAAGATGGTCTAAATGCTGTTTCAGAGGCTTCTACACCCTGACAAGAATACAATTCAGTGGGAAACACTTTGCAGTTGCAATTTTGTATCATTTTTTGTGCATGAAAGTGATACAATTTAAAGATACAGGATATTGGCTATTGGTAGCTTCAGTCCAAAGATATTGGTACTGGACTTCAAAAACCTGGTTGAACCCTAGTTATAATACTGCAATATTTTAATATTAATTATTACGATATTGTAACATAAGCATTAGCACTCTTGCCCAATGGTGAGTGGGAAAACGAGCCTGCTGATATTGGAAAAGTCCAGGTTGGTGGAAGCCAATGTTTGACAATGACAAGAGACTGCTTCAGAGTGATGAGTGTGCTGCCACCTCCGTTTTTGGAAAATGTCTTTATTGTCCCTCATTAGGCTGAGCCTTGTTGAGCCTAATCCTAAATTGTTTGTACTCACTAACCAACTGACATTATAATTTACATTGACCTTTTAGCCATTTAGCAAATGTCATTAATCAGTGTGACTTACAAATGCAAAAGTGAAACATGTTTATATTAATTTATCACCAACATTAGAAGCAGCCAAATACTGACAAGAAAATGGTAAACTGGCAAATGGAGTGTGTAAAAGCTGACTTACCTTTATCAGTTTCATATCTGTATTTATGGAATGATAATGACATAATTCCCTTTTCTCTTATTTCCATCATTTTGTTTTACAGTTAAAGTGTATGGTTAATCAGTAGTTCCTGTTCTAGTCATTATACTGTATATATACATATCTAAATATCTATTTCATTTGTATTAGTGACAGTTCTAGGAAAACACCAGTGTTTGATTAGAATCGTCCCTTGTCCTCACAACCCTCCCTCTGCACACACACACACACACATTGTTGAAGGACTAAGAGAGGCCACCTCAAACACACAAAGTATCCTGACCTGACCCTTCGTCTGTTGCTTGGAGACTAAAGGGTGACATCCTTCAGCACCAGTAAAGGGCCTTGGCTTTGTTGCCTCACTGATTACATTGGTTAGCAATAAGACACACTTACATTTCACCTTCCATTTATTGATGAGTAATAATTCTATATCTAAAATATGTCTGATTTACTTCTTTTCACAATTTCCACAAGGTGTTACATTTAAATTGAGCAACAAAGCTCTGATTAATTTACAATCTGGATTAACTAATTTTAACCCCAGTTTTATTCAACTCTGATGGCCTACCAGCCTAGCAGGGGGGTAGATGATGCCATTTTAACCCTGTTGCATCTTGTCCACTCACATCTTGAGGCTCCAAAGACGCATGTTGACATTTGTCGATTTTTCTTCTGCCTTTAATACAATTCAGCCTCATATCCTGGCCCAGAGACTAGCGGATTCGTTTTCCCTGTATGGTGGTTTGATTCTCTGGACTTTCTAAGTCAGCTAGTACAGCAGGTGAAAGTAGGCCTTGCACTGTCCGATAAAATATAAATTTCTATAGGCTCTCCTCAAGGCTGCGTTTTATCCGCCTTGTTGATTATTTTATACACAAATGGCTGTACCAGCTCCTTCCCTGGAAGATTTTCAGTTAGAGCAGCCAGCTTTATCAAAAACCAGGTCTAAACATTCATTCATACCACAGGTGATTAAATCCCTGAACGGTAAGGTCAACATAAATATTTATTCACTTAGTTTAACTCTGATTAGCAGGTCTAGCCAGTGCACTACTCTTATTTATTTTATATGATGTAACTACCAGCAGATGCTATAGTGCATCGAATTTTGTATTTTGTATTTGTATAATTAGATCTGTAATCTGTTGATGTTATATGTTTGTATATGTGCTGTGCCTGTTTTTTGTAATGCTGCCAAACAATGACAAAAATGTCCCCATGTGGACAATAAAGTACCTACTACTACTGCTACTACAACTACTACTAATCTTGGATTATTTTAAACCATGTTGGTGCAGTCCAGCCTAAAATACCATTATGCTCAGTTTGGAAAAACC
This sequence comes from Acanthochaenus luetkenii, assembly GCA_900312575.1. Taxonomy (NCBI): domain Eukaryota; kingdom Metazoa; phylum Chordata; class Actinopteri; order Beryciformes; family Stephanoberycidae; genus Acanthochaenus; species Acanthochaenus luetkenii. The sequence continues at coordinate 5,489 of OMOT01039385.1, forward strand.
AGGGTAGAAACATGCCTGCAACATTTTAGAATTGTACATTTCCATGATGTAAGGGATTACGCTGCTTCCCAATATTGGCTGCTTGATGGGAGTACCACTGAAATAACATAGGCAGTGATGCTGAAACTTGAACTAAAGTGTGTTTTGAGGATTCTAAACATGCTGTGTAGTGTTTACACAGTATGCCATCATGCTGACATGGCATCAGATAACTGCATGTCAGAAACCTCGGGTTGGAAAGTCTTGTCATAGTGTCCTACGTGGAATTCTGACTTGAAAGGCCATTCCATTGCATTTGTCCTCGTAGGAAATTGAATTTCTGACATTCCAAATATCTCTGGGTTGCAGCAATATTATCACGGTGACTACAGGGTGTAATTATAATTATTTTTTTGTCACTTTTTAAAAAAAGGCCAGTATAAATCAAATTCATAAATAAAAAGACCAGTTTCACCCCAAATTTACACTGAACGGCAAAAAACTTAAAGTCATGCATCTGTACAGCCAAGGGGATTTATCACAAGTAGTGCACCAAGGAAAACCTACATTTTAAAGACCATTTTAAAGACCTAAGAGCAGTATTTAAGACTCAAATGCAAAATTTAACCATATTGAAGACCGTTTCAGGCCTTGCATTTTTGTGATTACATTTAGAACATTCATACATTTTTAATGACCTGCAGGAGTCCTTGATCATTTTCATGTTCCAGTCTCCCAAATAGACACACATTAGTCCACACATATTGGAAATGTGTTGTTTTGATGTATTATTTAATTGTAGAACTGTCTACACTGTATGTAGGGATATAATAGTGATGAGAGTGAAAACTATGATTACAACAGTCATTCGTCTACTTTCCATAACTGGGATAACTTCTAATTAATTAAATAATAGTGAAATGAAACTTGTCCTCATTTAGTTGGGGACCCCCTGGAACCCCCTCAAGCACTCTTGGGTGCCTCCAGACCCCACTTTGAGAACCACTGATTTAGCTCTCAAGAAGCACCTTTACGAAAGCAAAATAACGCTAACCATATGAGTGGCCTATTAGTGGACAATAATAGCTCTACTATTAAGAGAGGTGGTAGGGCGGGCCAATAGAGAGGGAATATCAGGGCGAGGGAGAGAGAGAGAGAGCACTTATCCTCACATCTCAGTGAATGGAAGTGGAATTCAGGCATCAGCCATGCAATAGCAATCAACAAAACACTAATGGCCAATTTATACGTTAAAAGGGGCCGTCACCTTTTAGTGAACACAGCAATAAAAGACATTGGTTTAGGATCAATAGTACTATTCTCACTGATAGAATCTCTCTCTGCTGTCTTTATTCAATACAAAGTGTTGGATGGATGGATGGATGGATGGATGGATGGATGGATGGAAGGTTGGTTGGTAGGATTAATTTTACCGGGGATAATGGTATGGTAGCAGATGTTGGTTACAGCCTCCTATGGAAAAGCTTCCCATCCTGCAGAAGACCGCTTGCTAATAAAGACCTTGCCCCTCCAGGTCACTGCAATCATCCATGAAAGACTGCATCCCTTGTCCATATTTTGTCTCTCTCACACACACACACACACACACACACAAACACCTCCTTTCCACATTTCCATTGTAGCTCTTCCCCTTCTTTTTTTCAGAGTTTAAGTTCTATACTGTGGCATGGTGGCATGGCCTAAAATGTGAAAGATTGGTTGGAAATTGTGGTTTTCAGCATTATCTTAGTGACTTTGATCAATGGCGTAGATAATAGCCATTGTATGGTTTGGTGGTGTTGGCTGAGAGGGACTCTCCAGTGTGAAGCCAAAGGTGAAACTAGGATATCCTAGTGTGTGTGTTTGTGTGTGTATGTGTTAGGTTAAACCCTCTCTACAGACATATTACTGACAGTAAATATGAGTAAGAGAGACTAGCCCCTTTCACATTAATGGCACATGTATGCACAACGTTAGGACGCTCTGATATATGACTTTGTTGTCGGGTTGGCGAGTTTATTCTACGGTGGCCACTAGGGGTAAATGCACTGCAAATAGTGGAAACACTAGCAAAAGCACAAAACACATGCACCAATTTCAGAGCACATATGCTGCATCGAGAAACGCGCTGATCCACACAGGGGCTAGCAGATTAAATGTTTAGGTGTACCTTTACGCAAACTCAATCAAAAATGTGTACATTTGTAATTTTGCTGGGGAGCAGCAACACAATCCCACTCTCATTGGTAAGGAGTCCTATGCTCCCTTGCAAAAGCAGGTGCCGTCTTTTAGCTGTGGTCTGTCTCTACCTCTGGGCTATGTGTGATCACAGTATTGTGTTGGACCTTTGTGTCCACTCTTAATGATGGGCCTCTCAATCCCTACATGCAAACAGATACATACGTACATCTACAAGCTCACCGCTATATTAGTTTTACAACAATGGCACTTTAAAGACACCACTCCTGTTCGATAATAACTGCCCTGCCTTCCTTCCCTTGTGTTTAAATAGAAACCTGCTTTTTGAGTTGGTTCAAGTGGCTTTTTCTTGAGAGCACTAAGAGTAAACATGCACATCCCTCGAGATCTCTGTAACCCCTAATCATCCTCTAGAGGACAATATAGGTGTTCCTAATAGGTGCTATATTCAAGGAACTGGTCAGTTTTTGCAGCTTAGGGCCTCAACACAAGACACACTCAAACCCTCATGGGTTGAGGTCTGAGGCACCTAGAACCTATTGGTGAACGTGAATACAGCGTTTTGCCATAATAGGCTTGCAATGGCAAAAGCAAAAAAGAGTACAAATATTGTTTTTTGTGTGTTTCTCTATAGGTGGCAGCGTTGAAAGAGGAGATGGAAAAAGATAAGCAAGCCATGGATTAGTCTCACAAAACTGAGGTAAAAACAAGAGCTAACTGACAGACTAGATGACTTTGTTAGATAATTAATGTTGAAATGTCTTATTTTGAGATCTATTTGCTGTATCACTGGAATATAGAAATTATACAGGATTACAGAGAGCTGTTAATAATAATAATAATATGCAGATCTATATTAACTTAAACTCTAAGATAGATTGTATGCTCTGTCATTCTACCTTTAAGCTGATGCTCGCTACAAACAATTAATCAGAAGTAGCCCAATTTACACGTACATTTGGCCACAAAACGTTGGTGCTTATTTAAATAAAGTAATCATAGCGTGTGTGCTCACCCTAGACCACAATAAAATGATATCATTCCTTTTATATTACACATTTCAATCAATAAATTAATAATTAATAATCTAATTGGAGAAGTCATCAAACAACAGCTAGAGCTCACCCTGAAATGGAGACAAACTTTGTCGATATACATTTTTGTTTCAGTCTTCACATCCAAATGAGCTTTACTTCAGTCATGAACCAGGATGTGTCCATCTTCATCAAATTAGTCCAGGTACTATCATTGTGTCCAAACAGTTGGTCTTCAATATCTAGTTTTCTATCCAAGTATTTTTGTTAATTCGATTATATCAAATTGGAAAAGCTGAACAGAATTGGAAATATTATATAAAATGTCCTCTATATCACAAAAAAACATATTGTGCACACTTGAAGCTGAAAATGTTTTTGTCGATACAGGGATTCTCTGATAAATAGCGATGGAAATGCAATTGTTGAATAATTAATGATGTAAGATTGCCATGATCAGCCTGTTAAATCTCTCCCTTTCATTGCACAACAGTTCAAAAGAGGCCTTGGACTTCCTGAAATGTTTTCTGTAAAATATTTGTCTACCACAACCTCCAGAGATGTCATATTGTAAGGTCTGTTAGATCTACTTGTTTGAGGGTACTCTTCAGTGGCGAGCGCTCATAATAAGCTATAAATGTGTTGCATGCCCAAGGCATTTGAAAATGATGAGAGCATTTACATATTCAATTTTAATTGTAATTGTTTTTAATTAAAATGTATTGTTTTATTCTAATTAACATAAGCATTATTTACATTAAAACGTGTCATTTAAATGTTTGTTTCTTACTGTCCAATAATTTTATTTTCAAACTGCAATACTGCGATGCGGTGGGAATGCAATAAAATAAATTCTCGCCGTGAGCCTTGTGGGGCTCTATAGAAAAGCTGCCAGGCTTTCAGCTTATTTCAGTTTATGCGCTCTTTGTCATTTCTAGTCCTATTCGTAGCGAAATAATGCATGTATCCTCTGACCGTGAGAATGGTGGGCAGAAAAGCTGTCTGTGAACCAGCTTATCTTGGAAACACGCATGCGCAACACTGTCACCAGCTAGCTGATTGGCCCTTCCCTTGCCCGGTTAGCACAGCGCCAAACGCTAACTTACTTATCATATACGACTGAGGACTTTTGAAGAAAAAAAGGAATATCATCACAAAAGGACGTCTATGGGCCTGGAGCATTGTGTGAGTGAAATTAAGAAAACAGCAGAACAAAGACAGGGAGAAGAGTTTGACCGTGTCCAGGTAGAGGAACAGGATAACCCAGCAAAGAGGCTCGCCACTGGTACTCTTGTTTTGGTGATTGTGTTGTATTGTGTTGTCTTTTATTTTGTATGAACACTTCCTGGTTGGTCTGTCCCCCACATCAGTTTGTGTTACTTCCATCTGTTTCCCATCTTCTTTATCACTCACACCTGTGTTTTGTCACCCACCTGTTTTGTGTTAGCTATTAGGCACTCCCTATGTAAGGTCTCCCAGAGTTTTGTACCTGTTGCCAGAATATCATCATTCCTTCCTAGTGTTACCCTGTGTTTGCTTTTTGAGCTATCAGTCAGTAAGTCTCCTGGTTTTGACCTCTTTATGGATTCTGGTGGTTTTGCCTTTGCCTATTTGCCAAATATTTAATACTCATCATGACATGTATCATAATAATATGATGTACAGAAAACATGTATATTCTGTACTGTACATAATATATATACTTTATATATTGTTATTCATTCCCCACCCATATTCTACATTCTGTACCCATAATTTGTAAACAATAATTGCATCTATATCATTGTACATACTGTATATTCATATTCATCCTGTATGTATTCTCATTTTGTTACACATTGCATTTTATGTTACTATTTTGCACTTCTGGTTAGATGCCAAACTGCATTCATTGTCATGGTACTTGTACTCGGTGCAGTGACAATAAAGTTTAATCTAATTTAATATGCAATAAAGCCCATGTTTTTTCATCAAATGTGGTGTCCCCACCTTATACATATTTTCTGTACATCATATTATTATGATACATGTCGTGATGAGTGTTAAATATTTGGTTGACTTTGAATAGGTCTAGGTATGCGTTTCAAAACACTGTCACGTGGCTAATGACGTTTGAAACTCATGAAACTATTACGAGCCCTGTCTAACGACCACTAATGAGCCACCAGATCTCTATCCTTGCATGTAACTACATTCGAAAAATACGTTTTGTTTTCTACATTATCAGTTTATTGTCTCACAGGTCCTAAATCATTCAATGAACCAGTTTTTGCAAAGTCTTAAGAAGCAAAAGCTTGGGTTCGATGTCACGCTCCAAAACTACTCTTGACTGCAAGACCAACGCGCTACCGCGCGCCATGGACGCTTACGTTTATTAGGTGAAAATACTTTTATAAGACAACGACGTCACTGTCGCTTAGTGTTTCGAGTTTATTGTTAACTAGGCTCTCGCTAATGTTTCACAGCAAACTCAATAAAATCTCAATACTCTCTCGCAAATCTCTCTCGCAATACTCACTCTCGCAATAAACTCACACCAAACATTCGAAGTTTTAGGTTTCCGCCCCGCTTTTGAAACCGAGTCAGGTGTTTGTGTGACGTAACGACACTTCGACACTTCCTTCCGATACCTTTTGTCATTATCACGTGACCGGAGGTGTTTCGAAACCCTGCTCGGAACATTGTTCCGAATCAGAAAAGGTCGATACAGTATCGAGCGTGAAACCGAGCCGGCCATCACTACGTGTACTGTTGCCTGTTTTGGATTGCCTACCTATGTATGACCCTTTTACATAGAGTAAAGACATTGCTTGAACACTAAGTTTGAAGATCATATTGTACTCTTGCAATGAGTCTCAGAACCCTTGTGGCGTCACACATATGCGTTGTGTCTAACAAGTCTCCATCATGGTTGTATGACCATTAGTTGGTACAGTGCATTAGCATATCACCAAGTGCATTTCATTTTCTGTTTTCTTCTTCAGATGAAAGAATAAAATATGACCAACATTACCTGACACTAAAGAACAATAACACTTTACCCTATACTAATACATTATTTAAGGTCTTTCTATTTATGTCGTGTTTTTTTGACATTGTGGAAACCTATACATTTGCTTCAACCAAGCTCATGGAAATGCACCTAATTTGCATTTTATTTTTTGTGTCATTTCAAAAGTTGATGTAAAATTCACTTGGATGGAAACATAACTAATGGGGCAGCTACAGGATTTGTCGCTTGATGGAATTATTAATTCTCCTTGATCTGAGCTCTGCTTTTGACACAGTTGACCACACTATTTTAATCAAGTGTCTAGAAAATGGGTTGGTATCAGGGACTCAGCTCTTGACTGGTTTCGCTCCTATGTTAGAGATGGCAGTTTTTCTGTCAGAGTTGGAGAAGCGTACTCCTCTGTTGCTCCCCTTTCATTGTGGTGTTCCCTAGAGGTACATTTTAAGTCCCTTGTTGTTTTCTATATTCATGCTACCCTTGGGGCATATTCGTAAACATGGTATCCATTTTCATTGTTATGCTGACAACTCAGCTCTATGTCCCACTGAGACCCGCTTAAGTAGGCAACATGGCCCGTGTTATGTCTTGTCTCTATGACATTAAGTGCTGGATAACATAACTTTCTCCAGCGAAATGAATCAAAATCTGAGATCCCTCTATTTGGCCCCCCAAATTCTGTCATCTCCCTCCAGTCCACTCTTGGCACCTTGTCTTCCAATGTTAAGCCTAATCGTAAACTAAAGCGTAAAGCGTAATCTGGTTGTAATCTTTGACTCTGGCCTCTCTTTTGATGGCCACCAAGGGTCGTTCAATCATGTTTTCTTCAGCTAAGAAATATTGCTAAAATTAGGTCCTTTTTATAATTTAAAGACCTTGAAAAGGTGATCCATGATTGTATTTCTTCATGGTTAGATTACTGCAATTCTCTATACTCATTTTATTTTAAGATTAGGTCAGGCACCAAGCTACATTTTAGATATTTTAGTCCAACATGAGCCTGAGCGCAGCCTGAGATGAGGTAAGGCCCTCCGGGGTTTTTTCCTAAAACACAAAAAATGTTTTGCTGTCAGGGCCTCTCAGCTGTGGAATCTCAGGCTAGCAAAATCGGTGTCATCATCTTAAACCTACTTTCATTTAAAGGTGTTCTAGTGTTTATTTTAACCTATTTTAATGTATTTTTGATTCATTCTATTTCATTGTATTTCATTGTATTCCTTCTTTTAGATGGTGTTCTTCTTTTCTTTTTAAGTCAGTTTCTCATGTTTTTTTTTACTTTTAAACTATTTTCTTGTTGTAAAGCACTTATGCTATATAAATAAAGTGTATCATTATTATTATTAACGGGGTCTCCAGTTGTTAGTTTTTAGTAGAGCTTTTCTTGATCATATACAGTATATCTAGGCTAAACAGTTCAGGATCATAGGAGGATCATACACAGATTTCATTTTTGGGAGTCTAAAACAGATATCGCACAGTCCATGGTTCATCTGATATCATTAGACACCAGAGTTCAGGGATAAGGCAGAGAAATGTGCCATAGTTCAGAGCCAGCATATTGCCTATGGCCTCAGCCATGGTTTAAAGATCTCTCATCTCTCACTGCTTAAACACCACCTCACTCCCTCTGATCACAGCATTAGCAGTATCAGACAAAGAGAAAAGAGACAGGGGCTGCACACGCATACAGCTCCCGCCACTATTGATTTTTAGTTAATGTACAACTACCCGTTCAGCACTGAGTCAACAGTGAAGTGCATCCATCAAGGTGTCCAAACCAACACCTATTACCAACATGAAGAATGTGGATGCATGCTGGTTGATGTTGGAAGAGAAGGGAGTGAGGAAAGGAAAGGTGTTCCCCATAGCAATATTGCTTTATTTTCTTTTTATACATTTATTTTAATGAATAACACCATAAGTATTTCCCCCCACCCTTTATGTCTGTTGATTTTTGACCGTGTAGTCTATACATGTAGAGTAAATCTTGACACAAAAGTTCTCAAGTACTACGTTTTCTCTGCATAGTAATTTAGCAACTCCTTCCTTCATATTAATTTATGGTAAGACTTGACTCGATGTGCTCAAGGCATCATAAGGCATTACAAAGTATCATAGTGATTTTCATTTTTGACAGTGTAGTGTGCATAAATAAAGCATTTTTCAAAATGTGTATTGCTAATTTGATTAACCTGGATTCCTCTCATCTGTATCGATACTATGAGGGTTTCTTCTTTGGTTCACGATGCAAAAGGATACCCTTCATGCTTTTTAGCATTAGTTGCAAATTAAAAATAGGTAAATTATATATTTTTGGTTACTTTATAGTTACTATAGAAATATACATTATGCTAGATGTTTCTTGATAATGTGCCATTTGGATCCATCTGCAGACTTACACACTCAAAAATGCTAAGGCCCAACTAGCCAAGACTGTCTGAATGGTCCATTCCGGCATGCAATTGTAGCATTCGTCTAGCGTGGTGCAACTA
>OMOT01039391.1:0-17928 GCA_900312575.1 Acanthochaenus luetkenii
CGTGTTTCTTTGAAAACGTACATATTAGAGTGGTGATTGGCTCTTTTAAAGCTGACACATCATGCCAATTGGCATTCAACCTACTGTGACTGGCTTGTGTAGCTGCCTTTGAAACTGTGATTTAGTTACTTCAAAGTAAAAGTCCTTAATCATGGTAGTCCATCCATCCATCCATCCATCTTCTATATTATTCAGGGTCACGGGGGGCTGGAGCCTATCCCAGCATGCATCGGGCGGAAGGCAGGGAAACACTCTGGACAGATCGCCAGTCCATCACAGGGATAACACAAAGACAGACAAACACAGTCACACTCACATTCACACCTACGGGCAATTTAGAGTCTCCAATTCACCTGACCTGCATGTCTTTTGACTGTGGGAGGAAACCTACGCGAACACGGGGAGAACATGCAAACTCCACACAGAAAGGACCGGAGCGGAAATTCGAACCCATGACTTTCTTGCTGTGAGGCAACAGCGCTACCCACTGCGCCACCGTGCCACCATCATGGTAGTGTTTCTGTTATTTTGTCCACCTCCTCTATGTCGGCTTTATAAAGGTGGGCTGTAAGTAAAAGCTATACTGCAAATTAATAGGTGAGTAGACTGTCGATATCTCACCAAATATGTAACCTCATTTACTCCAACAAACATTACAACGTATTGACATAGCACAATTTCATAGCAGTTCTGATAAAGATTCTCTGCTCGCTTGGTCTTGAGATTTGCATCCAAATTAATTGTTTATGTGATGTCACACTGCCACCAGCGAGCTGCACCATGGGAATGCAATTAACTATGCATGAATTCATGTATCCATGTTGGGTGTGCACGTATATGATAACAATGCTGTCACGGTGGATAAAGAGAGGACTGAATAGTGCACAGCTGCAAAGGGAGCAAGAATACATGAATGGTAAAATAAATTATCATCCGCTGAGACAGTGTGGCGTTAACGCAGGGTGAGTTAGGGACAGCTCTTGGAGGCCTCAGAAGAAGCTGGCGATTATGGAATAAGCAGATTATACAGCTCGTAGTCTGCATTTTCAGTTTTCTGGTTGGAAAATACATGCAGTTGAAACTGAAATGTAATCTTCTCATTGATCGTTTCTAAATAGCATTGCAGTCATGTGGTAAAACATCTCAACAAGCCTGCTGAATATGTAGTATGCATGTTAGCATTGCAGTGTAGATAAGTACTGTATAGCCCTGCATAGTGTTGTTACAATTATGTTTGGCCGTGGGAGAGGCAATAAAAGGAAAAACTTTGAATCGGTAAAATAAAAAGGAAATATATTAAATGTACAGGCATACTATTAAACCATTTACAGTCAGCAGGGGTGGAAACAGCACAATATTTACTTATGTAAACTTGTGAATACACTAATAGCATATTATTCTTGTAGAAGTCTTGCTTTTAAAATTATTCTCATGCATGTACGAACATTGAAATATTTGCTTTGCTTAGCGCTCTATATGATGTATTGTAGTTCAGTTATTGGGAAGTTTCAGTCGTCCTGTTGAAGGGATTTTGGCTGGCAGGCTCACTGCAAGTTTAATGAACTTTTCATGTTTAGTTTTTTACAACCTTACTCTTCGATTTAAAGGTGCTACCCATAAACCCTGTTGCTTCCTGTCACAAAGAGGATGTCTGCTTCTTCGGTCAAAGTCTTTCTCTTTGACTTTATTCAAGAGGATAAACACGTTTGAAGTAATTTTTCCATCGGCCTTTCGCTCCTTCCACCGTCTTCCACCATCCATTGCAAGAAAGGTTTTGGTTGAAAGGACATGTTTTAATCGCTTTTCAGTTTCAACTGTTGGAGATTGTGTTTGCCCTCTTGGTGTGTATTGGACAGAAGTGCAAACTGGAGGTATGAAAGCTCAACAGTGAAGTAAGTGAAAAGTAAAAATAAGGATGAATATAACTGGAATTATCCTTTAACTCTCAGTTGCTCCTTTGGCCAACATTTGAAGAGTGTGGTTGTACTGGGCAGCTCTCAGGTGTGAATGTGTGTAACGTGAAGATGAAGCAGGGCGTTGCTGGAAAAAAAGACTGCCCAGTCAATCTTCCCTAGATAAATGAGGGTTTAGCTTAGTGTAATTGATTTCAAGCACATTTGCTTCCAGAGGCATTGACTCAAGTATTCCCTTAATTGTATCAAGGAGAAAAGTTTGACTCCACTGCAGCAAGGTTGATTGAAAGCCCCAATGGTGCACAAACCTCTGGACACACACATCTGGACGGGTGTATCTCAAGTCAACACACATATGCACACATGGAGATTTGTACATTCTCGATTTGGCTCAGCAGCTGTTCCGCTCCACACTGACTCCCAGCATGGCATTGCCTTATTACGCTCGTATTAATGTAACATCATTAGATGTCCCCCTGAACATCTGAGGGCAGCATATTTTACACACCTCGTAACATTCATTCCTTTTGGCAGGGCCAGACAGCGGCCGAGTCCGGCGAGATCTACTGCATCGTGGGCTGAAGTAGGTGGTAGGGGGGTTGAATCATTGGCAGTATTTATTATCTGTCCTCCAGGTTTGGCTCAATCCTGCCAAGATCAGGTAGAATAATGGCCCCCTTAACCTTGGTCGCTAGCGGCCTCTGAGAACTCTCTCCCTCTCCTTGGCCTCCCCCTTCGCTATCTTTTCATTACAGAGCTGTAAAAAAAGAAAAGAAATTCTGATAGCATACAAAAAGCACACGTGCATGCACAAATGCGCACGCAGTCACACACACGCGTTGGGGCAGTATTTATCTCCATATCAGGGCTACAAGAGGCATCCTGAATTGATTGGGAGATAATGAAGGAGGACTGGGAGAGAGGGATCAATGCAACAGGACCCTGTTGAAGAAAACAGAAAACACAGGGCTAGGTGGTTCACTTTGACACAAGGCCAGACTGGATACAAAATCTATCAGGATCTGGATCCGTTTGTGTGTTAGGTTTAGGGTGAGACCGATATAGGCTGATATTGATACTTTTTCACATATTTCAGGCTATAATCAATATCTTTAAATATGATTTTTCATACCAAAAGACACCCCCCAAATTACAACAATCCAGTACCTCCCCCAGGAATTATATTCTTGTCAGGGTGGAAAAGCCTCCAAAAAAGCATTTAGACCGCCATGGGACACTAACATTTGCCATTGGAAGCCATACTAATTAAATTATTAATTGAAAAAGGGTTACCAGCTCCTGAAGGCAGAGTGAGGCAGGTTTGCAGACTGCCAGTGATTTGAAATAAAAATATGAATGATAAAAACATATTCACTGGCTGTGGTCAGGGAAGAACCCCCATCTTATCACCGGCTATGCCTCAGTGGCCTACTGGAGTAGAGGATCCTCGCCTCCTTGTCCTATGATTACAGCTGATCTGATCTGAAAGACTTTGACAGGTCACGGGAACCCTAGTGGAGATTCCCCTCTGCATGGCCAATAAGCTTTGGCTGGAGAGTGTGTATCTGCACACGGGAATCACGCATACAAGGGAAAGAAAGCCAGATCAAAATGTTGCAACCGTATGAAATAGGGGATCATTCATGGGATAGGCTCTGGCAAGAAAATATTACCCAGAGATCTGCATTATCCAATGGTAATCTCTTACGGATGCTTTGTGGATGATAACAGGGAACAACCCAACCTTATTGAGCATGCCTTTGAGGGTGATTATTGACATATCAACATATTTAATATGGAACGGTACAAAACAGGTACAGATACAGTAAGTCAGATCCGCATATAGACATGAAGCATATATATGAAGCATTTTCCAAAGTTAACTTTCCAGACACATTTATTGGGCTGATAACATTACTCAAACACAGTGTATGACCATTGTAAACGATAAAACTGAAAAAAAGCATCAACTCAGACTGAGAACTGCTCCAGAATTCAAAGTGCGCCAAGCTTTTTAAAATACTCAACGTTTTGTCTTTATCTTTTTTGTTTAAATCCTCTTAATATATATTTGTAATGTTTATTTGTTACTTTTCTTTACATATTCATTTTTCAGCAGTATTGATAATTATAATATATACAAACAAGGCCAAGACACTCTGGTTGCTCTCAGGCTATAGAAAGCCTATAAATATTTGCTCATCTACCATGACAATCTTTGAGAATGACAAGGCAAGGCTGTGATCCTTCTCTCATGCCTTGTTGGCGATTTTAATGACAGGTCTGTGCAATTCTTGTTGAAAACTTCATCTTGACCGGTGGGGAGGCAGTGACTTAGTCCTTGGATTTTTCCATTGATAGCAACGTCTTTATGTACAAAAGATTCAAAGTCCCAACTTAGTTCTACTGGTTAGGAGGCTATCAAATCAATACTCCCATGTTTTTTAGTTTTTTAAATAGTTTTCAAGCAGTTTTTTCTCCCCCAAAAAGTATCAGTATCAAAACGTTCCATATAGATATAGTCGTACACGGGGGAAAGGGCTAGACAGCATGTAATAGATCAGGGGTTCGAACAGTTCTCAATGTATGAAAAGAAGAGTCTCTTTGCTCGCAATGCAAAGTCTTTTATTTTGATAATGTTCAGTGTTGTGTTTCTTTATACAATGTCATGAAATAAGATGAGATGCAGCCTTGACCACTTTTTTTAAACTTCTCTTCTCTCCCTCCTCCTCTGCCTCTCTCTCTCTCCTCCTCTTCTGCTCTCCCTCTCCATCTCTGACACTTGTCTCCATGCTCATCCAAGGGAGGCTACTTTAGCAACCACTCGTTCACTGGAAGAGAGGAGAAGGACAGGGGTGAGAATACTGATTTATAATATGCGGCACTCTCCACTAGTTCAACTAGTATGCAGCCCCATTCAGCACGCCGGCATTATCCACCCCATATTTCGTCTTTCGCAATTACATACAATTTAAAAGGAATGGTGTTCAAGTGAATGGACTGAATGAAGCATGGCTGTGTGGTTAACCTCACAAAAATAGCCAATAAGCCATATTTCCCCTTTCTAATGAGATGCATTTCCCTCTGTGCTTCACCTTGAAGGTATTTACATCTCTAAACAAGTGTTTTTTCTGATTTGCTCTCTGGGAGCAAGAGGGGGTGTGTGTGTGTGTGTGTGCGCAACATGCATCTGAGCCTTTGTGCGTGTTTGTTTGACTATGAGGAGCATTTGAGGTGGGTGGGGAGAGTTTTCTAACAACTGCTGCACAGAATAAGAATTTCATCTCAGAGGCGAGTAGAGCAGAGCAGATTAAAACAGAAAGAGAGAGAGAGAGAGAGAGAGAGAGAGAGAGAGAGAGAGAGAGAGAGAGAGAGAGGATCCGGGTGTCTGTTGGCTACAGTATAGTAAATCCTGAAAAAGAAAATACAATGAATAATAGGGAAGGGGGTTACCTCTTGCCCTCAACGTATTTACGCTTCAGGGGTAAAATTCAACATTTTGTGCAGCAGTTGCCCAGATATATTAGCTGAAACAGAGAAAAGAAGAGATAGTAAACAGACATGATGCCCCCACCCCTCTTTTTGGTGTTTGGTGGCAGATATCAGATGCATCGACATTGCCATAGCTTAGGGCTTGGTGAATTGACACTCCTACTGTGAATTGAGGTGGGACCTTGCCTTGCAATGCAATTGTAACTAAAAATAAACTTGAATCTGAGGAACCCTCCATAGTAATAGAGGCGATACAGCTGCAGAAGACAGGGATAAGACTTCAGACTATAAGAAAGAAAACATTGCCATGCTATGAGCGATATGGTGTTGCATGATGAAACACAGATGTACTGTAACCTCAATACACTCATGATGTTGTTCTTTACCTAATAATCTATAAATATGAGAGAGCCAGACAACATGGTACCAGGGGGAATTTAGCAGGAGTGTTCACCTCGGTATTGGAGCTTCTGAGCCCTGTTGTTGGGGCAGTCTTTGCCCTGCATGCTGAAGTTGATGTTGGTGCGGATGCAACGGTTGTTCAGCGGCTGGACCGGGCGAACATTATCACTCATACTCAGGAAGATTTGAGATGGCTGGTTCTGGCTCAGCAGCCGCAAGGAGTGCATCTTGGATGGTGACAGAGAGAGGGAGAAAAGACGGCAATAAGGAAAAGTTGGCAGAAGAAACGTGGAAATGAGAAGCAAGCATTTTGATCCGCTGCATTATGTTCTAGGCAGGACTGTATCGAGGATTAGACAAAAGGAAAGCTGAGAAAGTTTGGAGTAAAAGCCTCTGACATGTTTCACAGACAGACCAATAGATAGGCACTATGGGGGAGAATATCCTCGGATGAGACAGACAATCCCATAGGAATGCTTTCAGTCGTGGGTTGGCGGCTGACACTCACCTGCATCTGTGTGATGTACACCGGCTTGTTCATCAGGATCCACGTAACCGTCTCAAAGCACGGTGGGATGGTCATCGATCCATCGTACGTGATAAAACTATTTGTCTCGGGGTAAATCTCCTCTATGTTCAGGCCGGTCAGTAAGTACGCATCATCTGGAGAAATAGAACCGATATGGACAGATTAGAAAAACAAACAAAAGGGATATTCACTGATTCGTCAGAGCATAGTTCACTTCAGCAGCCATATCCTGAGTTCACATTAAAGGACTACACACATTTTTGTGAGTTTGGCCCAGTATTCACCTTATCCAATATGTGATGAGAGGATTGGTATGTTGATATCTGTGTCTCTGATAGAGAGCTCTTTCCGGTGAGCATACTAATGCTCTAAAATACAGTATGTTAAGTAATCGTAGGCGACTAGCATTAACCTAAAAATTAGAAAATGGGAACTTACAGAAGCTGTAAGGCTGGATAGTTGGTTAACTTTAATGACACACATCTAAACCTGCCAGACAGGGCCGGCCCTAGACTTTTGGTTTGGGGCCCCCCCTTACAAATAAGCATGTAAACACTACATTGGGACCTGAGAACAGCAATACTGTCTTTACATTGACTACAAATAACTACCTAGAACTAATAAATATATACACAGAAATATAGAAACTCCTCAGTGACAATGACTATTTTAGGGGATCAAATGTAATCTGACAAATGCACTGATGAACTGACAGTAGAGAATAGAAAGACTGATAAAGTGACCATCACTGTTCAAAGATAGATCTTTTTAATAATGGTGTCTAAGACAGCCAAACAATGTTTACAGAACATAATCTATTGACAGGTTATCACTTTTAAAATGCAAAAATAACTGGGTCTAAAAAAAAAAATATATAAAGAAATAATAATATATATATTATTTCTTTATTTATTTTTAGACCCAGTATATATATAACTTCTGTTTGACTCTTCGCCTAATATCATTAAACCATTTCCTACAGTGGACAACGGTTTTCCTACGACCAGAGGAACACGGTTCTCCAAGCTAATAAGGTGCCGTATATTTGCTCATAACGATTCTGCACAAGGACATTAGTTTCCTCTTGGGAGAAGCTTTTGTGGTGACTCATGAAATTGTTAGAGCGCTGTGGCGCAGAGTGCACAGTATTTAAAGGGAAGTAAAAAAGGTGATTTGATCGTCCATGACGACGCCAGCCCCTACCACACCTACTGATAATGTATTCCTTCTAATCCTACCCTGCTTCCAACTGCACCACAGGTGCGCCACTGGCCACAAAAATACGAAACATCAGTCACTCCCTGTGTGATCGTGCCATATGCTGTTGACTGCGTTTTGCTCCATGCATCATGAGTCACAAAAAATAGAACCTTTGTTGTCAGAAGTTATGGATCTACAGGCCATAGAATAAAAACAAATACCATCGCTAGATTACTAAAATATTGTTTCTCATTGTTTGGATAACGCTAGTCGCCTACGATTACTTAACATACTGTATGCTAAATCATTATGTGCACCGGATATCTATCAGAGACACAGATGATTTTGGGACCAATTCTTTCGTCACGTATTGGGTAAGATGACCACTGTGACAAACTCCCCAAAAGTAGCCGTAGTCCTTTAAAGCTGCAGGATTATTGAATGCATCTTCCTCTTAGTGTGCAGGCCATGAATGTCCCCCACTACGAAACTCAGGCATTGTGCCCATCCCTTATACCAGCCTTTCGCCAACTTCTTATTTCACACATCATTTACTGTTCTGTGAATGACAGGCTGTTGGTGCAACACAAAACCCCTTTCATCTAAACTGTCTCCTCTGTTACGACGGTAATTAGAGAGACTGCATTTCTCTCCCTCTTCACACTCCAGTAGCACACTCTCAATAACGTGTCATCTGTTTGGGCCTCCGTTGACAAATGGATGGTGAGCCCACTCTGCCGATTGTGATGAGGTCGCTGTGGCGGTCTGCCACTCCACCTCCAATGCTAATTCAAGCTGCCACTGTGCTTGGCATCAGTATTCAACACTGCATCTTGTGAACGCTATGCTATAAAAGAATATCAGTTTGCCAACAAAATAAGCAGACTAGTGAGTAAGATACCCTTAAGGTGAGAAAAACACCAAAACAAATCCTCTCTGGGCATCGATCATCTGTAGATTCTATTAATACTCCCTCCCCCTACACAGTGTGTAGTTGAAGAGCAGCTCTATCACTGATCTTTGATAGCCTGGTTGGCATAAATAATTCTGTTTGGACGGTGCGTGTGTAGATGAGCTTGAAAAATACATGTACTGGGCCAGCAGCATTGCTGGCTGTGAGAGGACTCATAAGCATGAGGTGTATGTATGTGTGTGAGTCAGTGTGTATGAGAGAGAGTATCTGAGGGAGTTTTGAAAGCTGTCAGAGTCCATGCTTCCCTCCAGCTTCTCCAGTGGGACCCTGAGGACCCCCCCTCCCTCACCTCACGCTCCGCCTGGCACCTCTGAGACTCCTCCCAGCCACAAGGGGTCACTGTGTTTTATCCAGCCACTCATTCGCTCCCCCCATTAATCCAATTATTGGTCTCTGTGTTAAAGCTAGCCCATGGCGATCACCTTGCTGATGCTGCCTCTCCAATATGCAGGCTGACAGTGTCCGCCAGAGGGAAGACAGGAGAGGAGCTGTCGACTGCCGCCTAACACGCTGCCTTGCCAACAGCCTCCTCCCCTTACCAAAGGATCCCACACAAATGCCTCTCCATTCTCATTCTGTGGGCCTCGATTACCTTATTGAAATGAATTGATCTTCACAGCGATTTTAGAGATGGTTTATCCTGCAAAAAGGAAACTGGTCATGGCGAAAACAACTTACTTTTATATGTTATTCTTGTGATGGTGTCTCTGTTCAGCATTCGATTCAGGAATGTGTTTGATATCTCAGCAATCTGTATTTAAAGAAAGGGAGAGAGAAAGAGTAGGGTTAAATCAAGAACACAAACGCATAATGAATACATCAAAATTAAACAGAATCAAATGTAATCTGTTTGATACTTGAAAGTAATAATGCGCCATTTTTACAGCAATAAATATCAGTTTTGCTACCTTATATCACTGATATTGATTAAACATTTTTGATTGAACGTTTATTTAAACATCAGAAACACATTGAGGGAAGCTCAGATGATATTAGTGATTCAACCTCTAGC
The DNA here is from genome assembly GCA_900312575.1 of Acanthochaenus luetkenii. NCBI lineage: Eukaryota > Metazoa > Chordata > Actinopteri > Beryciformes > Stephanoberycidae > Acanthochaenus > Acanthochaenus luetkenii. The sequence goes on from OMOT01039391.1 coordinate 9,522, forward strand.
CAGTTCAAAGCTTTTACATTTGCTGTTCCAAACACCCGGTATCTGGTGGATCTTTTCCAGGAAAATTCCTCTGTTCTGAATAAATAGAAGAAGAACTAGGTAGTTAGCATGAGCAGTGATAGCCACCATGGCTGAACAGACAAAGAACGTCACCTACAGCAAACGTCATCCACAGAAAACCAAGGAAGCAGATGTTACAGCACTCGCCAGACTGTTTGACCGCTTTGGACAATGGATCCCTGGGAAGTGCCATGCAGAAACGCAGCAATGACTGCTTAGATGTCAGCAAAATATATTTACAAAAAATGACAATACCGCTTTAAAAGGCGGATGCCAACTGGGGATTCATATCAGTAACACACATTTTTCAAAAAGTCAGTGCAGTATGTGGAGAAAGTGCACTACAAGGTGACTTTATAGGTGAACATCTCCAGCACTGGGTGAGAGCGGGGAGCTAAGAAGACCACAGAGACTTCTGCGAAGATCTATTGAAACTTGCCACTTAGCTGCACTACCCCGTAGCAACAACGTACTGTATTAACCGCTCCTGAAAGCCGTACAGACACTTTAAAATAACTAACTCCACTGTTAGTCTGCCTGTCCTATTCGGCTGTGAAGTGAAGACTAAGAAGCCTGGAGCAGCCCCGAAATCGGGAATACGCTCACTAATAGCTGAACGGATGCACGCCACTCTTCACGTGCACCCCGCGCCCTCCTCTGACTCTTTTCTGCCTTCCGCTCCACTCCGTCTATCCCTCACTCATCCCTGGTCGACTTTTCACAACTCTTATCCAGATGTCTTTGGGTGAAGTGAATAAAAAGAGATGTGACTGTCACTGCAACTGAAATGACCTGGTCTTTGACCTATACCCTGCTCTCTACAGGCAGACATTACACCGTTACCAGCCACTCACAACAACTATTTCTCCTACTCTCACTCGCTGGGATTCATTTTCACCTTTTTCCTGGGAAAGCACTTGAGGGAGTTCAGTCATTTCCTTTTTCTTTTTCAGGAACCAATTAGAGAAATGTTCTGATATAGTAGGCATGTGAGGACAGAACAGTACAGAGAGACAGAGTACCACATGGCTGAATGTCAATGTGACATATTATAAGATAACCATGTGCCAGAATATCCCCTGTCAGTCACATGTCACGTGAATTGAGACACATGACAGCGAGTGAAATGGCCTTCTCCACTTTGTCCTGCATTCAGTGTGAAACCCTGTGATGCCGACACTCTCCATTGTGCGTCTGGTTTCCACAGGGGCCTCCACATAGTCACAGTTGCCCACTGCTGTCCCTGATGGAGCCTCATGCACTGTGCCTAGGGGGGGGCTTCCTGGCATTCTGAGTCACTGCAATGGGATCGCAGTGTGTGGCATTATGAAAAGGCCTTGGAAAGCATGAGTCATGGAACAGCGAGAAAAATATGCTTATGTTCAGTTGAGGGATGTGGCTAACTACTACTCCTGATGACACTGACCTGGTAAAACATGCCTAAAACAGTGGGAGTGGAACTGGTAGGTCTGTGTGTGTGTGTGTGTGTGTGTGAGTGAGTGTGTCTTATCTCTTGTCTTTGGCGGTTTTGGCATGCGGGTGTTTTTAATTTGTAATTTTAAAGCCGCACGAGGCAACTTTGCATGTTTAGCAGCCCCAAATGGTACCGCAAGGTAATTGTTTGAATTCTGAAGACTTCAATAACCCAAAATCATTTCATATGACGTCAGTAAACTGCGCACTCCTCTGCCCTAAATGTCTTCTTCCTAGTGGCTGTTGGGAGTGGAGATGGTGAAGCGGTTCAGCCATCATTGGCATGTCCAGTTTAGGAGTTTTGTATTTTGCTTTTAAACTTTGATTCAACATTTCCTGTGACCAAAGAAGACACCAGAATTGAATTGGAGGAAATAGGGCGAATCTATGTTAGGGGGATAGGACTGTTGCAGCCCCACTTTGTGATTTAGGGTATACTTTTACTTAAGAATCTTGCCTAGTGCAGCTTTAACAAATAAGAGGGTACTTTAAGTCATTATGGCTATACAGAACCACTACCTACACCAAAGAACCATTGAAGAACCCTCCTTTTACTGTTTATATATGATTTGCAGCAACTTTGAGATGTGTATGATAAATACCTTTCTAAATAGCAATACATTACAAAGCGACTTACATATCATCAAACCGTTGGCAGAGGCAGCCATGCAAGGCACCAACATGCTCAAAGGGAGCAATTTTGGGGTTAGGTGTCTTGCTCAAGGACACTACGGCAGATTTTTTTTTCCCGGGAGGAGCTGGACTTGAACCTTCAACTTTGTGGTTGTTGCTGGGTGGGAACTGTACCTCCTGAGCTACTGCCGCCCAGGCAATATCATTATCATGTGGATTGTCATGCTCTGTGGGAGCTGTAGCCTAGTAAAACTACCACTCTTGTTAAATAGATCCCTGTGATTCACTAGTGTGGAGGTGAGTGCTGTTACAGAACCATTCCTCAGACCATCATGTATGCCTACCACACCTGCAGCACACCACTTTCGAAGCCCAGCTCCTCTCTCATATCTCCTCCCCCACGCTCTCCTGGTGGTTGGAGAGAGAAGGCGGGGGGGGGGACACGACGACGACTGTTGACCTGGGTCAGCGTCTCCTCTGTCCCATTGACATTGGGGAGCTAATTAGCAGCTAGCGGCTGAACTTTTCTGCCATAGTACACACAGTGCCAGGGACGTTCGCCACCTCTCTGATCTCTGAACCTCTCATTCAGCATGGCGCCCTCTCATACGCAACAAATATATGGGGGACTATTGCTACCATCTAACACTCCTGCCACTGCACTGACACAAAGCCAAGGAGTACATTGTTTCACTCGGCCAGGATAATTGGATCGCTAATTGTTTGTGAGCCGTGGGTTCTCCAGTTGTACAAGATTTCAGGCAGAGAGAGAGACAGAGAGAGAGACAGAGAGAGAGACAGAGAGAGAGAGAGAGGGTGGGGCACTGTGACCCTCACATTAAAGGATAATTTAGATCCTGACACAGAGGTTTCTTGGTGTGGTAGAGATGGCATGCAATGCGACTTCTGTCAACCTAGCTGTACTTTACACCGGAGGTTCCTCTACCATTGAGACTTCATGAGGGAAACATTGCTTTACACCTCAGTGACTATGCCAATTCTGCTACTCTGGAACAACTGGCTTTGAATGAATACTTAATGAATACAGTATATGTATGTGTGGTCTACTGTCATACAATACGTCTCGTCTGCGCTATACAATATGTGAGGTCCCGTTTCATTTAGTCCTACACTTAGTGTTTCAACTGTGCATTGTGTAACTGCCTTTCAATGTGTCAGCACCGATTAACCGGGTCAAGTTCCTCCGATGTGTGCGATTCTGACTCTGATTCAGTGACAATCCAGTAGGAATGTATAAAACTCCTGTCCAATGCAAAGATCATTATTCTGATGGATTCTATATACCGTCATGTGAGGACAGAACAGTACAGAGAGACAGAGTACAACATGGCTGAATGTGAATCTGACGTATTATAAGATAACCATGAGCCAGAATATCCCCACTTTCTGGCTGTCAGTCACATGTCACATGAATTGAGACCACACATGACAGCGAATTAAATTGTGTGTCTGGTTTCCACAGTGGCCTCCACATAGTCGCAGTCGCCCACCAGCTGCTGGATCATGACACCTCAACACAATTTTCCATCTTGTAAGATGGAAATACAACATTATCACTGGTAGTTGCTAAAATTGTATGCATACAGAATTAATATGACTTACCTTCATGAATATGGACACTATGACCAGTCCGTTGGGGCTTTTAGCTGCCTCCGTATAATTTGTGTACAGCTCGTGATTGTAGTGGATCAGTTGAACCTGGAACATACAGAAAGGACAGGTAGAGAGTGTGTCAGGCAAAAGACCGAACACCACTACTAAACATTCTGCATGGGCAGGAAATCACAGTCTTGCATATCCCATTTTATGACCAAACACCCAACTATTTGTACATGTTTTGATTTGTGCACCTCTGATTCACAGATATACTCGCCAACATCAGGTGAGAGCAGGATTTAAGTATTTCATGTACAGTTTGCTTTAGTGAGACAGCAGGTCGATCTCCACAAACAGTACAAAATACTGGAAACACCTTTTTTAACTGAGTTGCACTCCCCTTTGCACAATCTACATCTCAGTTGCCTCAAGGCATGACAACCCCCCTTTCACCTGTCTCCTCCCCTTCCTCTACATCTCCACCTCTTGACTGAAGCTGATTTAAAGGGGAATTTAAAGGGCTCAAAATGGTCTCATGTATTCACCTAGGCAGTCAGTTTCATGGAAAGAGCTGGTGATCATAATCTTTTTTCATTATACTCAGCGTAGATGTGGATAGAAGTGGTAGGAGAATTTGATCCAAGACCTGCAAGAGCTACCTATGCTTTCAGAGGCTGAGGGGGAAAACCACTACACCAACTCCTGGCACGAGGTTCATGTTTAACTGACACAGATGGTTCATCCACTCCAGCTGTTCAATATTCCTGCCTTTTAATTATGTTTCTACATGGGCAAGCTGTGGTGCTCAACTTCTAACTCGGAAAATGGAAACTGTTGAAAGAGGAGCCCACTGTGTTGAAACCTACTCCAACAAATGCAGATGAAAAGCCCACAGCCACCAAAGTTGTATCACAAAGAAAATCCCCACCGCTATAACAATCACTTGCTCCATTTTTTTAGATACTTCTTTATACTGTCAGACAGAAAGAAAGTAAAATGAGCATTAAGCAGATCTCCTTGGATTTATTTTCCATACCAGGTCTCCAATTCCGTATACTTGCAGTAATGTTGCTGAGCCTTGACTTTTGAATAATGATGTTGCAAACATTTAAGCCTGCCCCTCCTCAATACCCAAACCAGGAAAGGTTAAATCTATACCATGTCTAAACCTGTAGCCAGTACTGCTATATTTTATTAGTATTATACTTGAGATTCTATGATTATGAAGGCAGTAAAGCCCAATAAAACCCCTGACTTATACATACAGGGATGCTAATGCTTTTCAGATTTTTCCCCAAGGCTCTCAGTCTTTCTCTGTCCACCTCCATCAACTTCTCATCGCTGTTCATTGGCAAAGGACTTGGCACATACTGTACAAGAGGATATAAATAAACAAATGTAACAGGAGTGTAATTATGAAATGCTCGATCGAAGGAGCGCAGAGCGACAGAACGTCTATAAATGCAATCAAGGCGAGAGAGGAGGTGATTAGGGCCCACGTTGATCTGATTAGATTTTTAGGTGAGAGCGGCAGAGGCAGCCAAAATCAGTCATCCACACAATGACAAATTGAAGAGAGTTTGCAATGTTGCAATGGTGTTGGGCAATAAAAAGCCAGTGTTGGCTGTAATAAAGTGAGAATGGCCACCAAATGCAATGGAGAATAAAAAATAGAAAGATGGAGAGCGAAAGACAAAGAGACAAAGAATATGGTGAGCTAGTAATGAGATACAGGAACTAACAATCACAGTTTACAAAAAGAGTAAAAGAAGAACTGCTACTGCATGTTGCCCAAGCCTGAACCTGCAGCACTACATCATTTGTCACGATGTCCCTCTGTTCAGACGGAGACACAAACAGTCACACACTAACTATCAAATCAATCAACAATCCCTCTGCCTGACACATGTAGCAGGTACAGTGTATTGAGATCCTACTATAACACTCTGGTCCTGATACCTATTGAACAGATCGCGACGACGACGGAGAGAGGGACATATTTCACACTAGGGTTTGACCAATCATTTTTGATTGACGATATTTTCTGTTGACATTGAATATCTTTAAATTTGAGCATGTTCACACCAATAAATGACTATTCAGTGTTTCCCCAGGGATTGTATTCTTGTCCAGGTGGAAAAGCCAGCATTTAGAGCATCATTGGACACTAAAACTCCAGACTAATGGCTTTTAGGTGGGTTTAGCAGCTCCATAGGCCGGATGAGGCAGGTGTCATTGCAGGTTTCACAGACTAAAATAAGGAATAATCAATGAAGAACACAGATTTAGTGTCCCATGGTCTAAATTCAGTTTCAGAGGCTTTTCCACTTTGAAAAGAGTAACATTCTGGGAGAAACACTGAATCCTTCTATTTTATTTTTCTTGGCATGAAAATTATCTAATTTAAAGATATTAAAACCTCGGCACAAAGCTATAAAAAAATATCCCCTATAAAAACATTGACATCGGTATAGGCCTTCAAAAGCCCATATCAGTCGAACAGTAGTGTCAACACTAGTGGCAGCTCCAGCAAGAAGAAGGGAAGCTACATAGAACTGAGGTGAATTGAAACAACGGCGGATTGAGTGTGAAGGGTCGGTACTGCGTGGCCGGACGGTGCTCTTTGGAGTGGGGTGGGGTTGAGGAGGGGTGTCATGACAGCCTCTTTATGGCTTGATGGGTTGCCTGGCCCTGGGGTAGGGAAATACAGCATGAAGACAGCAAGTCGATAGCGGAAGAGAGGCGTACCGTGCTAATGGGAGGAGGCGGACAGGGTTTAAAAGTGCTGGGCTGAAACTGACTCTCTCCATCTCAACTTCCCTTTATCTGTCCTCCCTCCTACAGATGAACCGGAGCGTGTGTCCATAAAACTAACCACACACACCCATCACACTCTGATTATACACAGGGACCTACATACCTGTATGTATGTGTGTGTGTGTGTGTATATCTATCTATCTGCACTATATCATGCTGTATTGGTTATTGCACATAATCACAAAAAGAAGTTGGCTTGCCAATTTGAATGGATAATTCCCTCTCTGTCTTTCAGATTTGGTTTATTTTTGTGTCTTTTTTCTTCATAACAAGCCATGTAGCGATGTCCCGATGTGATTTTAGTGTGACAACGTCCACCTAAATGAGGTGGGTGAAATGTGCAGTTTAATTGAGATTAATGAGAATTAGAAGATGAAATAATAACACAAAACAAGCCTCCTCATCAAATGCTATACGAGCGATAATCTGCCGCATCGATATTAGCTCAATGTGATTTTTCTGTGTGTGTGACGAGGTGTGCATCTGTGATTGACGTGCTGCCTATAGCGAATCCTTCTGAAACGCTTGGTGAGATTTGTATTAAACATAGCCGCCTATCGTCTCTTCACCAACAAGTAAGTAAGTAAACTTTATTTATATAGCGCCTTTCAAAACCAACGTTACAATGTACTGTACAAGAACAAAGCAAACACGCATTAGCGTCTCTTCATAAAACAGCTTCAGTTCGTAAGGGCTAACTCTCAGCTGTAATCCTTATTTAATCTTCTTACACTCATATTAAGTTAAATGCAATTTTAATCATTGCCGTTTACATTTTTTGTCCTTAATGATACGATTTCATCAGATGATGTAAGTAATGGATGATTACTACATTTCATTTCGGCATTTAGCAGATGCTTTTATCCAAAGCAACTTACAGTACATATCATCATACTGTTGGCGGAGGCAGCTATACAAGGGGTTTCGGGGTTAGGTGTCTTGCACAAGGACTCTACAACTTTTTATTTGTATTTTTTCGGGAGGAGCTGGACTGGAACCTTGAAACTTGCGGTTGCTGGGCGGGAACTCTACCTTCTGGGCTCCAGCCGCCTGTGTGTGTCTGTCTGTCTGTCTATCTACTAATAAGGGAATCATGTGCGATGAGGTCAGTGGGATCAATCCTAATTTCGTTACACCTCTCAGGTGAAGGGAAAAGCACCGTAATTGTATTTGCCCATAAAGTAAAATGACTTTCCAAACTAAGGTGATGATGCCAGTGGAAAGTAGAAAACAGAGTAGTGTTCCTTAGTACAATATGGTAGTAACCAGTGGCGTGTCGTCCACTAGGGGCACTGGGGCGCCGCCCTACCTGCCGGAAAACACTGCTTGCAGCATTTGTCTGAGTGCCGAAGGGCGTAATGTTTTACGCCTGACGGGAGCAGCGAAAGTTGAATGGAGCCGAACCGGCCCACACGGGATTGGTTGAGGACAGCTCGCGCTGAATAAAGCGGACATACGCCCGATTGGGTAGATTGTCGCCATTGCGGCTGCGTGCTTAGAAGATGTTAGTGAGCAGGAAGTCTGGAGAGTAAAGTCAGCTCGCTTTAGTAGCTAACGAGCCAGAGGAACAACCTGCTCCTCCGGGCCTGCCACCTGACACTTCCCCCTGTTAAGTGAGTAGCTCCTATGGTGAGCAGAGAAACTGAAATAACATTGAATCTATCGCCCTACATGCACAACCTGCTCCTAACTGATGATTCTGTGTTTGAAAACCATTTGAACTGAGAAGTTTGTCTGACAAGCTTATTGTGAAGCAGTTGGTCCCAGATCAGACTGAACCTCAACAGCCCTCAACATCAGGATGTTA